>JAODLI010000019.1:4111303-4140872 GCA_027575585.1 Percopsis omiscomaycus
GATTCCAGTTTCCCTCTCCTGTTTTGGTTCATCTCACCTTCATCTGGTTGTCCCCGCCTAATTACTCACCTGCAGCTTATCACCCTCATTAGCCTGGGCATTTATACCAGCCTCTTTCACCAGCTCTTGCCAGATTCTCTAGTGTTTCCAGCGCATACAACAGTTTGTTTAGACCTCTTCTGACTTTTTGCTTGTCTTCTGGACCTGTCTCTGCCTACGGATTTGTATTACTGCCTGTTCTTGGACTGCTTACCCGGTACTGTGACCTTGCCTGCCTGACTACGCCTTTTCGATTAAATCAGCATTATAGTCACTCCTGCCTCTTGAGTCGTGCTTCTGGGTTCACTTCTTCTCAGTGTCTTCTGAGATGTGACAGAGGTACATATAACAGGTTGTAGAGGAAGGGTGGTAAACCAAACTGTAAAGACCCAAGTCACTGTAGGCCAATCAATGCCCCTTTAAGAAGATAGCACTTTGGGTAATGTCAACATCTAGATATACTTCAAGTGGTCAAACTGCTAAGTTTGGCAAAAATAGCATTTTTTTTCCCCCAAGGCACACCAAAAACCTTGCTCCCTTCCATATTCCATGTATGAATAATGTCTAAGGGTGCCTTCACATATAGTCCTTTTTAAACAAACCAAATTGAGTTCTCTTGAAGTGGACCAAAAAGTGAGACAGAAAAGGGAGAGTTCTTTCACGTTCACATTGTGAGTTCAGCGCAGGAGAGCTCAGCGCCCTGCTTTCACTGGCAGATTTATTATAGCGCCTTGTGGTCAAAGATGGGAACTGCAATAAGTGCAAATAGAGGCTCATTGGGGGCAGGAATGAGTGTGCCCTACTTTGCTCTGTTCAGTTCGTTTCCGAGGGTCTGGGTTTGAACTGAGACCACAATGAAGTGTTCACATATGTGCTGACTAAGCCCCAAAAACTAGTTCGTTTTGAGGTCTGAAGGGAACCAAGTGTGAGCAACTGGATAGGGAACATGCCGCTACAAAAGTTTCTGTGATGCCTTTAGCACAGTTTTCTTAAGCTGTTTGCTTGTTTCAGCTGATTCACCTTTTTTGGGGGAGAAACGGAACTGCTTATGGTCATCTTCAAGGAAGCAGCTCAAACTTTCTAGCTGTGTTCAATTTTCAGGTACAGAAACAAATGTACAGAGATAACCATTGATGCAACAATGACTTACACCATGCAGAACCTGGAAGTTGTCTATAGAGGGCTGTGGATCTTGATCTGGGTCCACGCCAACCCTGGAAAGGAAATAAATGCCAATTATTTTAATTTATTTTTTACCTAAACAGGCTTAATTTATTGCTTTAACAGGAAGTAATCTCTTTCCTAGCAGATCAGTTTAGAAAAACACCCTTGATTCAAATTAACCATGAGATTCAAAAGGTGGCTCAGCACTTAAAGCAAAAACTTTTCTTTGTCACTGTGGGTAGTTTAAATGCACTTGCTTGTCTCAAAAAGGCACTGCCTTTACATTGTTGTGGAAACTCTACAAGTGCGTGAGAGTAAACAAAACAGATGTCCAGTTTCCACCCCACATCTGAAAGAGGAACAAAATACCCAATTTATTGTCATTACAAGGAACCACTGTGGAGCCACTGGTTCAAGGTCTCAAGGTCTGACGCTATATTTCCACTCTGGGGAGGAAGGGGGAAGAAATTATGCAAAATCCTCAGAGGGTTAGGCTGTATGGAGGTCATAAAATCTTTAAAAAAAACATCCCTTTCTGTAAGGGCCATTTGGAATTAGCAAAACAGTAAAAAGAAAAAGCTTTCAGTGTCATGATATTACTTTCTGGGAATTTGTGCTGCCTTTCCTGCTTTTTAGGTCAGTTCACACCTCTCTGAAACACTGTGTGATTTGTCCCTCGCACTGCTCTGTGAAAATCTGGCAGACAGTTCATCAAAGAAAGAGGGGGGAAAAAAACAGGCCCATGCTGTCGAATAAATTCTTCATTTGGGCCCCTCAGCCACAGATCTGCTTCAATAAGCACTTGCTTTCTACGCTATGGTAACTCTATGTACAGGCTTAGACTTTTGGGTGAATCTAGATAATGTTACATAACATTCTAGAGAAAGGATTTATACACATGTACAATTTGTATCACATTTAGAATCCCTTCCTCCTAAATTATTTTAAACTTTTTAAAAACACAACCTGGTGTTGAAAACATGAAACACAAGAACTAGCCTAATACTTTATCAGAGCAGAATCTGTTGCATTTTATCACGGTGCTTTTGTTTTAAAAAAAAACACCTAAAGTAATGGTCTGTCCTTTCCATGGTGCTTAAAGCTGTCCGACATTCTGCAACACCACAACAGTGACGCACCCTGGCCTAACCCTAACCCTGAATAACCACACACTTCCCACCACCATGCACTGGCAGCAGAACAAAGCATGTTGAGATACAGCACCTGATGTACTGCCACATTGTTTCTGCAATACTGCACGGCCTCCCACTCTGTTGTATAATAAATCAGAAATTGTATCATCTTTATACTGTATCACAAAAGGTACAATTAGTGTACAAAGCAAAACCAATGGCACACCTGATGTGTGTAGTCAATAATGGATTTAACACGAGCTAGGATCTCCAGGTAGTCACAAAATGCTACCATTTAATAAAAAATACAATATAAAATGACAGTTGGAAGTTTAGTATCTGGAAAAAAGGGATAGTCATTTCCCTTCCTGAAAACTGAAATGTCATCTTATCTAGCCTACTGCATGAAAAATGATAAATAAGACCTTTACCACACAAGATAAGGACCCCTCTTATATAATATTCAACAATAGGAAACAGACAGGAATTCAGATAAACTAAAGTTCATCTGTCAAACAAAAAACAACAATGTTCCTTTAACGCAATACACTAGACATTCAAGGCAGCCAACTGGAGAATTAGGGATGAGAATATTATAAAAAAATATAGCCCGGTGTTGGGAAGATCAGCGATTATTGCTGAAAAAGCACTGAGGAGATAGGAACATGATTGCTTTTTTGTGCACTGATCCGACAGATCGGACAGAGACTCAACAGATGTTCAAGCATAAACAAAAGACACTAGGTGAGAAGTTCATACATAGCACTAGTCCTTTCTATGCGCATAGGCAAATGGTATAAAATATATATATTATAACTACTGTATAACTGAACAATCAAGTACCTCATATGTAACCTGCTTGCACTTCAATCATCTAATCAGTCTAAATAAACGTAATGCTCCATAGCACTACTGGAGTACACACACCGGAGATGTCCTTCACTGCTGTTGTCAACTGCCTGGGGGCCACTAAACAAAGCCCAGATCCCGGGGCATCAGGGCTTGTTTCTGAACCCGCACTCCCCCTTTAATACCCCTCTCACAAGTCCCAAATCCCATCACCCCACACAAGCAAGCTTGCTCCGGCTAAAAAGGGGTACATTCATTTCTGTACAGCTACATGCCAGTTATGTTGTGACAGAGCACAGATTTGATTCTCTGCTCTCTTTAATAATATATCCCAATCCTCTGGGGTTAGAACGGTTCCTCACGGTGACATAGATATGTAAATGAATGCTTACGAGCACCGGGCACCGGCGCGATACTTGATCAGAATGGCTGGCATCTGACTGCCATGCCCTACATGTCCTGGTTACCATGACAATGGGGGATGAGGATATTTTTGCAACCCTTTAAACTCCACCAAACACAATAGCTCCTGTTCAGTTGGAGGCAGTATTACTCATATTAAATGGAGCCCTTTAGCTCAGGCCCATAAGCTGCTTTATCGTGATAAATAGCAGCTCTAGATACAGCCCAGTCAGATAAAAACTGGGGACGGCTAGATGCCCAACAGATACGTACCCATTTAAGCAAAGCTCTAGAGAGTTCTGCTGTAGTCCCCACCCAAGGCACTATAAAATGATTTCGCAGTTGGCCTGACGGTAGAAATTAAATAATTAAATGTATTATTATAACACATTCTTCATATATTTCCTTTAATAGAGACGGTTAAAAGTAAAGACTGACACGAGGAAGAGAGAGGGAAGAATTCATCTGAATCTCAATTCCCCACAGATATGATGGCATGACCTTTATCATGACGGCAACAAGCCAGTGACTGGCCAACGGTTTTCAAATGGTAAAGCAGAACCTACAGGACTATTGCATGCTTAATGAACAGATGCAGGACTCTAGCTAGTAAGCCTTAGCTGCAGGGGAACTCTTGCCCCATCTCCTGGACATTCACAACAGGCTGCAAAATATTTTCTAATTCGGAAATATGCAGTGCATACAGTAGTGACCTGAATGTAACATACACTTAACTTGGGTTTATACTGGTAAATACTGTACATACATAATGCTGGTGTGTCAGTTCTTAATGAGCTAATAGGCCAAGAGAGAAGCAGATTTTGGGAGATATTTCACCTGATGTGCAGCCAGGACAGCATGGGGGTAGTCCCGCCACCAAACACCCACACGGTGAAGAAGACAATGAGAAGCGTTGTGGTGAACATCATCTGCCGGGCGTACGTGGCTGTGTCCCGGATGGCCAGAGCAAACGCCATCGCTCCGCGCAATCCTGCGGAAACACGGCTCTTGTTAAACCTGGAGAAGCACCCAAAACAACTCCTGTCCAACAGGAGTGAATCACTAGACAAACAGGACATCCCGTTCTGGGTAATGGAGACATTAATGTGGCTGCCCCATACCTGCAAACATCATCATGTGTTGGAAGTTTCCTTTAATCTTGTGCCTGCGGCCAAGGTTGAGAAGGAAGGAGAGGGGATAAATATTGAGGGCTCTCCCGATAAAGATTGCAATCTGCCAGGACGGGATCGGTCAAGAATTGGAACTTGTCTGTATATGGCGTAGTGCTAAATTAACATTAAAGATAAGCTACATTGACCCTTTATAATTAGCACTGGAAGGTCCTAGAGAGTTCTAGGAGGAACAGCATCAATCTATTGCAGGGAAACTTGACAAACTTGATCAAATTCTGTATTCAAGGAGGATAGAACAGGCTGGAGGTAGTAGACATTAACTTCAGAGAAGTCTAAACTCTCCCAAGTGACTATGGTTGTTATTTTTTACATATACCACTTACATTACACACTGGAACACACTAAATTAGAAATTAGGAAAATGACACATGCTTTTGGCACAAAAGAGAAGGATACAAATGCCCCTAAAATAAAGATAGGGCTGAAAATGTGGTTCTGGAAGGTGAACAGAGCCAGCCCCATGTAGGAAAAGATGAAATTCTCAGCCAGGAAGTGCAGAACCTCAAAGAGCTGCATAGAAAGCAGAAGTTGTAAGTTCAGTGAAACAGATTTTTAGCACAAACTAAATTATCCAGAATGGGAGCCTTTAAGACTGTTTCTTCTTCTTCTCGGGCGGGTTTAATTAAATCTGACAAGATTTCAAACATGAGTGGGTTAAGCTCCTCATCTATTCCCTCAGAATTTAGAAAAGCTTTGATAGCTGGATTTTATGTTTTCCATGATGATTTCAGAGCAAAATCCACCTACTCTTTGTTGATTCATCTTTCAAATGTGTTTTCCTGTGCGTTTCTATTTTTGCATGTATATGCTACACCTTGTGCTCTTCCGTTTCCACACAAATAAAATATTAATATTATAAAATGCTTTAATATTATTCACAGAAAGAACAGAGAGGCTGGGGATGACTGTAATGAATGTATGAAAACAATAAAGACATCTAGTTATCGGTGGTTTGTTTGCATTCTTCCTTTAAGAATTACCCCACGCTGGAAAACAGTCCAGTCATGACATGAGGGCTGTCCTCAGACACTCCCGATTAAGGTCACAGAAGGCTGATTACAGCACCATCTGCTACGGGTGGCAAGTGTCCTTTTATTAAAATCAACAACACAGTTCAAAAATGTGTTGAAACGAGTTAAGAGAACGTTTGTTCAGTGTGCGTTGCGTGTACCTGCTTGGTGCGCTTTGTGGACTCCTCAGAGAGGTTGTTGTATGTGTAGTGAGCCTGCGTAATCCCACAGAACAGGACAGCCACCACCCCTGTCGGTACACAAATACACATCAGTCAACCGAGTCAACATCTGGTAAACCCACACAGTGTTTTTGAAGTAGCTTATGTTCTTAGGACACACACAGTAACAAACTGGTGACTGTGATATAGGGGAATTCAAACTTGTCAAATTTAAGTGTCAAACTTGAGTCAAATTATTTCAACTGTGCTACAACTTTGCTTTTATATATATAACTTTGTCTGTTATATTCTATTCATCCTACAGCTGCATACAATTATTTAAGGATGAATTCGTTAACTGTTTGACCGTTTAGAATTTTTTAACATATAGATTTATCAGGCACTGATAATACTGTATATGTAGATTTGTTCCCAAATTCGAACCACTTCCCTTCCAACGTGACCCTCCGCCCTCTCACCTGTGAATCCACATGCCTCGGCTAATAGGAAGGTGCTCCAGGACATGAGGAAAAAGAGTGCAGTCTCCAGTAGGGGAAAGCAGTGCAGTTTTGTGAACTTTGTGACGTAGGACTCCAATTAAGGAACCCAAATATATAATTAATTCACCACTAACAGTAACTTAGAATACAAAATACTGTGATTTCACTTTAAAAGGCGTGGATTAGGAAAGGATATAAGGGCTGTGACTACCCCAATGGCAGCACCCATGGCAAAGGAGCCGCTGAATATTCCCAGGAAAACCCCAACAGACTTGAAAAAAGCTGAGGCATCGAACATGTGTGTATTGGCTCCACTGGGCTGGTAGGCCACAATAGACCTAAAACAGAGATTGAAATTGCTATTTGTTCAAACAAAACACTGTCATTTTTACTCTAGGCTATCAATTCAACAGTTCCCAAAGAAGTCAGAAACTTTACTAGACACGGTTTCTTTTGCAAAGTCCCCAGTAGAGGGCGATAGAGCAACGTTTTCCTGATTAACACTAGTGATGCAACGCTGTAATGCTGCCGTTTCAAATTGTACAGTATTTTAATGTCATAACTGATTTTGATTTTTTTTTATCCAAGAGATAGAAGTAGAAGCTAAAATAACCAAAATATCTGCATTTACAAGTCCGCTTGATAGTGCAGAGATGTAACTTACGAGGAAAGCACTATGGCCACAGCATCATTCATTACACTTTCCCCAAACAGCAGAGCATAGAGGTCCACATCTGCATGGAGCTCATTAAAGATGGCCAGCACAGTCACTACAAACACACAGTGACATATAAGATACAGATAAGCCGCATACACACACGTGTGCATTAAATTACATGCGACTAGACAAACTATATATTGCATCATTTTTTGTCTGGTTACTAGTTGGAAAAGTAAGCGTCCAGTAAGTACCTGGGTCTGTGGCAGAGATGACAGCTCCAAAGAAAAGGCAGTCAGTGTAGTAGAATTTATCACTTAGCTGGCCTACTACCTGCATTAACTTGACCACACCATACATGAGATTCCTAGGGGAATGTGCCAAAAAACATCATTAGAAAAAAATAGGCAATAAAACCAGATTCTGAACCACGTTCTCAAACCCGTGACCCCAAAAGGAAAAGATAAAAGAAGCTAACAATGATAAGAAATCATAAGGAAAAATACAAAGAGCAAGAAATAAAACATTTCAAAATCTTGAAATCATTTTGTCAGGGTTAAGAGCCATCGTTTACACAAAGTAGCCTATCCAACTTACCCAATAACAAAACATGAGATGGCAGTTCCCAGAAAAGCATAGGTTATGATGGAGCCTAAATTTCTGAAGAAGTGTCTCTGTAATAAGAAACAGTCATATATTGTAAAAGCTTACATATTTATAGTGTTAGAACTACCGTGGCATATTTAAAAACTATACAAGCAAGTTTTGTCAGTTTTGTCGGTGAATATCCCCGATTATATCTTGTATCTAAATCTTAATAGCCAGTGCAACTCCCTTTGATACATGGCTTTAGATATTCAATACACAGAGGAGTATAACAGGCTTGAAAACGAATAGTGCATGACCTGTGACAAACAGCAAAAAACAAACTACTATATCAGTTCTAAAGCCATGGTCACAGCCTCTCTGTGCCTACAAGTCTTCAAAATAGACAGACATTTAGTTTTAAAAAAGGTAACAAAGTGAATCTGTTTTAACAGATAGTTAACACAATGTTTTTTTCCACTTCCCATTTCCTGAGGACTCTCTTTCTGCCGAGAACAGCAGAAAGAAAAACTTAACACTGCTTACAGTGTTATTTACAATGTAGGTCAAATAGAGAGTCACAAATGTGTACTTGATCCATACTGATGCCAAATATTTAAAGGCCATCGCACATTACAGCAGAAGCTGTCTGTACAGCACTCACTGGCCAATGTGAACCACAACGGCTTTACATTTATGTAAAGTCGTTTATATTTATGTCAAGTCCATGACCATGTCGGCGCTGGGTTTTACTCCTTTCCCATGGTGGGCATGGGTTAAACTGTGGTAACACGATGATACACAAATAACAAATGATTAGTTTTATGACCCTTCTATAATCAAAACTACTGTAGCTACATTTGGACTTCCACAGATAACTAAATTCAGCCAGCCACCACTTCAAAGCACTGATACGATTTTTAAACATTTGTTAAGGGATTAACGATATAAAAATGGGAACTGACTAACTAAGGAAGGCCATATCGGTAACCAAACTTTAGATATTCAAAGGGCATGCGATAGGGTATGCTGTACAAAAATCGCCTATTGTCAAAGCCAGGCCAACCACAGAGAGGAAGCAAAAGACATCTGCTGTAGACTTCCTCTCAAAAAGGCTATTAATTTCTAGTGAGCACTAACTGCGCACGCGCAGCCAGGCCAGTGACTGTGAAGCATTAAAATAAGACAGCAGTTTGTGGCAGCAGGTACACCACCCTAGCCCCCGCAATACACAATAACTGACCAGGTCACCATGCAGATAAAATTCCATATATCCTACCTTCTTGAGACTGTATCCAGCATGGAAAATGATTGGAGGAAGCAATATATTGAAGAATACTTCAGGGTCAAACGTAACCTTAAAAATAGTGAAAACAGATGTCATTTGTACTGTTGGTTAGCAGTTGGGTAACTGTGTTGGTGTTCTTTGAACGCTGTAACAACATGAGTTATATTATTACCTTTCGCAGCATATCGTTCTGTTCCACGTTGTGTATCTCACGAGAGTTGATCTCCCCTTTGAGGGTATACTCAAAGAACTTGCCACTGACATTAAGCAGCAGGGTACTGACAGGTCCTTCCTTCAGAGAGCAGCTGGCGGGAGTCTTGTTGTGGTAGCTGGTGGCGGGAATGCCGTAACGCAGAATCACTCCCACTAACAAACCTGAGAAAGAGACAAGTACCATCCAGTCTCAAATCTAATGTACAGGCGACATTGTGGCATGTGAGATCTAGTATCATGTATGTGTTTTCATCTTAGGTAGGTATCTTAAATCCTCCGGGTTTGGGTCCTGGTTGTCTAAAAGTCCAAGGCACACGACTGGTTGAAGCACGCGTGCACATACCAATGCTGCGTGCGCGCACGCACACGTGTGTGTTAGTGCTAAAGGGACGCATCTTAAAGATATACAGAGGTTTTGTAAAACAGACGAATGTCTATGGATACTGCTTCTTTAGTCACATTACCTGTTTATGAAACCTGTTTATGAAAGAATGTAGCTTCTTTAGTCACATTACCTGTTTATGAAACTTTGATTGACACAAATAGCTACTAATGAAAGTGAATGGCGACACATGGACATGGTCGAGATAAGGAACATACTGTATTAAACAGAAATAACATTCCTTTAACCCCGCTCTTCCCCCTCTGACCAATAAATACACTAGTCCTATATACCTATGAACCTAGATATAAGCAATATAAGGTTAGAAACCACTGCTATGAATCATTGCATGACTGAAAGACGGAAAAAACTAAGGTCATCACAAAATGCCACAAAGCCGGGCTCAGTGAGCCAATTACTCAGACCTAAGGTTATTTCCCACATCAGTTTGCCTTACAACACAACAGGATCAGGCAATGACACAGATTGATAGGGGAATGAGAAAACAAAAAAAGGGAAGTCCAAGAGGAAACTAAAGCAAGAGAGAGGCGAGAGAAGGAGTGTAAATCCTCTGGTGGGACAGCAGTCATCTGCAGGAGACAGGGCAAAGCTGCCAGCACTGCATTCACCATTAGCGCCACGGGGTCAACGGCGCAGAAAATGCGCTTTCACTTTCAAACTGACACACACACATACACCAGAGTTTTGCAGTGGGCACTGGATAGTGTTCAGGTGTGCACTTATTTCTTCTAACGGCATACATTTTACAATGAGTGTGCAACACTTCACTATAGATGATTGATTGGCGCAAGTTAAGTGATATTTGTGCTTTTGGTAAACCCATGACTCTACAGCTTCTTTACCTCAATGTAAGTCTACACACTGATGCATGGGATTAAATATTTGCATTTGTTTTTTTTCAACCTATACGAAGCTCGTCTAAGTCTCGTAGAAAGACCCAATACATTTGACCTAGGAAGGCTTTGACCAGCTTTGTAGTGGCATTAGAAGTATGTTATTGAGAAGGAATGGAAGCAAATGGAGGGCAAAGAGTATAACAAAAAGTTCAATATATCAATACTTTTAGACAATGGGCCTTTAGTTAGAATCACTTCTGGGTCACTGAAAAGGGCCCATATTGTAAACTTTAAACTTTCTTTCTGTTTAGCCTGAAAATAGGTGTTAAAGTTGGCAGTTGAAAACTGCCAAAGGGTGTTTCAAATTAACTATAATGGGTTAAAGTTGGACAGAATTATGACACAAAAACTGCATATGCTTAGGTCCAACAAAACTGACACAGGAGTGCTAGGGAGAAGTGAGTCAAGTGCAGTATGTGCCCTGTGCCCAGACAGACCTGACAAGAGGTCAACACAAGCCACATTAAGTCACAACACCTGTGTATGGGGACAGTGGTTTTAAACATTTCCCTATTTACAGGCTAGGTCACAGTGAAGAAGGCCCATTTAGACTTCGGTTGTGTCGGAATACTACATACTAATAACAAGCATTTTTGTAGTACCTGAGTTTAGGATGCGACAATATCGCCATCCGTATGCGGTCTCTGGGAACCAAGCTGCTGCCTTCTAGACTATTAATATACATACTATCAGACATGTGATACATATTAAAGTAGTTAGGGCATACTAAAGGTTTGGAATGCCATGGAATGTGTATTTGACAGAATTGGCCATCACAGCCAGTTTATCCTAGCATGTCATCATCAACCAGCGAGTGGGTTTTCCCCCAACAGGATATTGCTACACACCACAAGGCTAACGCTTTTTAGTAATGGTTCCACAAGCAGTCGTCTCAACATGACTGCGTCCATGGCCTGAAGGGTTCAGACTGTGCTGAAGGCAAAAACAAAAGGCATTCCTAGTGGTTTGTACAATATTGTTTTAGAACAAGCATGGCCAACTATGAAATGTTGATCCACAAGCCAAAATAATATTCTGACAGTTGACAGACCTTACAATGAGAGGCACAAAGTGTGACCTATCATAACCCAGGTTTTCAAGTTGGTTAATGTCAATGTCAAACCTATGCTAAATATACTTAAAATGAACACCGGTCAGATGAGCCATGCAATATGGTAATAATAAAACATGCCTTATTGACAGTTGACAATTTATGTTTCACATTGGGGAGAAAAAAAAAAGAGAGTATAGTTCGCCAGCTTAGTTCATGCTTCTGGCAACAGATTCAGCAGAGAACGGACAAAATAATAGCATTTATACGGTTATAATTACAATTTACCTGACACTTTTATCCAAAGCAAATTACAGTGAGTATTAAGATGCAGGTAGGCATCTTGCTCAAGGGTGCTTAGAGATTGGTCGGGCATGTCGGTATCAAACCATAGGAACTTTTGACAGGAAGTCAACCACACTAACTGCAATATTACAGCACTGAATAGTGGGAATAGACTAGTTAAACATGGCATTCAGAATCTGGGCACAAAAAGCTATTTGAACTTTTCCCTACTTTGTCTGTTTGATTTATGATAGATATGAGGGAGAGACCCTCTATATAAAATATATCTCTGCAATTACATTTGCATGGTTAATAAATAATATAGATGGCTATATCACTTAAGCCATTTAAATAGGTTAAAAACAGGTACAACGCAAATGTAGTGGCTATTCCTGAATAACCTGCCACATTTATTGTGCATATGAAGCAGCGTTTAAATGCTATATGCTGAAAAAAGGCCTACACTGAATTTGATCAACATATACAATGACATTTAAATCCAATATTCGTTCCCATTAGGATTATTAGTTGCACGATTTGACTTTGAATCTGTAGAAGTTAATAACCAAATAATAAGGTCATTCTTTTAATAAGATCTAGGTGTTTGGGTTTGAGTGTTGACTGCTAAAATTTCAAATATGCTAAACCATTGAAAGGGCCCATGCAAACAATTTAGATTTGGCTAATTCATTGCATACATAAATAAAGGTAAGAAAATGTACGTTTGTATTATTGTATTTTTGGGCTGGGCAACTATTAACCACATGATCGGCGGTGACAACAGAAACCTACGAAGGCAAATGTAGCCCATCATGACATCAACGTGAGTAGGCAAGATAGATGCCAAACACGCACGTTCTAAAATCTTCCAACCTATTCAGAGGTATGAACAACAGGATATATTGGTGCATCTTGACTATTTATATTCTCTGCTTTATCGTCGTCTATAAATAGTGTATTTAAAGACATTTAAGAGATTTAATCATACAAAGCCAACGAGAACAGATTGTTTGTAGGGAATCGGGTGGGGGTGTGCATTCGTAATAAGCCTCATCTGTCTCACCATATATCATTGCCAATCCGGTCTCATGAAGGAAACGGACTCGTCTGTGTTTAAAAAGCCATATAGTAAGAATTGTTAGGGTCAGCAGTAAAATAAATGTCAATAAATTAACGCTGTCCTGTCGATGACTTTCTTCTGCTTCTTTTTCAGTGGCAAGTTCCTCCATTCCATCGTCCTCTGCGTTCATTCCAGAAGCCGTAATAAGCAATAACATAAAAATTGAAAATTTGTTTTCTATAGGGTGGGCTCCCCTCCACTTTGATTCTCGGAAGGCGCGCATGGTGCAGGATGGTGATAGTAGACCACCTCTATGCCATGTCGCTGGCTGCGCAGCTTAGACAGATGACAGGGAAAACAATTTAATGCTAAGAAATCGTTGAGTGTAGTTCAACCTTTTAAAGGTACACTGCGCAATAGATGAGGACTTGCCTCACTCACACTGCCCCTCAGTATGAAATCAAATGACAATTTCTTTAAAAAGAAAAATATAATGTTTCAGTTCCATCTAAATTCACGTAGGTCTACGAATATTTTTTTGTTTTTTATAGAAGACCATGTAAAATGTACAAATCTTGCAGGCACTAGCAATAATACCTCTTAATTGAGCTAAATCAGTAGCTGTTTTTCTTTTACCATACGCATATTTGTTCGACTACCACTAATAATTAGATTGAATGATAATTTCTATGGTAAACACATTCTGTCGGCAGAAGTTTGGGGGCGGACGATTCCGGATTTAACCCAATTGTTCCCATTGAGATTCTACAACAGTTTATGGGCCTAGCTATAAATCTGCCATAGCTATAAAGATTAAGGAACAATAAAGAATGTGAATATTTACTGTCCACTGCAGCACATATTTACTGTCACTGTGAAAATAGTTAAGATTAAATCTGAATGTATAAATGTGTTTACAAAATCTTTAAAGTCTGGCTCTGGAACCAATATAGCAACTGTAATTTAGTCATGATAGTAAATGTTCTTGCTGGTAACCATGGTAGGCTATGCCTACCATTATACCCACAGAAGTAGGCTACTCCCAAAGGTGATTAATGTGAATTCAAGGGATGTATATATATGTATATATATATATATATACATTTTAGATTAGTCTATATACCTATGTGTTTTGTTTAGAGCCTATATTACATTTTGGTTTGCTTGTATTGGCTCTGACTGAGTTTATGAACATACAGATGGCATATAGAACATTACGAAATAGGATTAGTAAACTCCCTCAGTTTACGAGTTTCTAATGAACGCACCATGAAACACACCTCTTTTCAGCATTGCTCTTTGCGGCTCTACGATTCGCCATTGTAACGAAGTCCTAGGTATCGATTGGACAGAAGACCAACCAGGGAAACGGCGAGCTCAAATACTCGTCGAACGTGACAGTTACAACAGAGAGAAACGCGTAGTGTGTTGGGGAGTATTAACAGTAAGACACAATGGGGTGTTTCTTTTCTAAGAAGTCCAGAAGAAAATCACCTGAAAAAGAGGAGGGTACTCCGACCACAGCGACAGTTGAAACCACAACAAGCAACACTGTTCCCCTTGGCAATAATACCGACGAGGCTCCGAAGCAATACAGTTGGGATAAACGTGAAAAGGTACGCCTGGACACCCATCGCAAATTTGCTGATCAAAAATGTTAGAATAGGCAACGTCAGCTAATATTTATCGTACGGGTAAATACGATAACCCATCCCATAGTGATGTTTGTGTATAGGGCAAATTTCAATATCATGTACAGGTAACGTTAGCAAACTGTAACCCTTATTGTTAGCTATCAGAATTGGTGCTGCTATGTATGTCCAATAGGCGTTTGATCATGCTGAAAAGGCTCTGTTGTTTGAAGATACAGATTTGTTTTAACTTGAATATAGTACTGACTGTAGGTGATCGACTAATGTCGTCATTTTAAAGTGTAACGAAAGGTCAGAGCAAAATGATGTTTAATGTCAATTGCAATATATATTTCCAATTGTTCAGTACTTTCATAGGCCTAACGTTATAGCTCATTAGTGGATTAAAGTCGCGACACAACACGTAATGGCTGGAGCTCAACCAAAGCTTGCCATTCTTGACATGGTGAACAAGGCGTAACGTTACACAGTCAACTTCCGAATCGAGTTTGCTCTGAAGTGTTAACACGACATTTAGCTGCGGTACATTCACCGGCCACCTAATGCGGTCTAATACAACAGTCCTGCGATAAACCTCCCTTCACGATTGATATAATGTTCAGTTTATGCTAAAAAAACTTAGAAAAGATGGCAATTCAACTGTATGATCATTTTGGAGGATGTAGTTTGTGGTGCTGTTGAATTGTATTTCGTTGTACTGACACGTGTTTCTATTATTTTTTTTAACAGAAACACCTTTGTGTTTAATTCAGTACAGCACCACAGACTACATCCTCCTAAATCATCATATAGTTCACCACCTCTCTTAAAGGGTTTCAACATAGACTGAACAATATAACAATCATGAAGGGAGATTTATTGCATTACTGTTGTATTAGTTTAGCTGAGTGTACCTAATGAAGTGGCCGGTGAGTGTATGTGACTGATAACCACGGGACACCACATGATTGGCTCGAATAGCATGAGCATGATAAGCTAAAATAAGCAAATAAGTACAGACACATTAAACTAAGGATATTATATCCAATGAATGTATACAGATTCAAACAACAATAAATTGCTGTACTGTCTGATTTTACAGATTGATCCAAAGGACTACATGCTGAAAGGTATCAAGGATGCAACAATTGGCCGTCTGCCCGGTACACTTAATGGGCAACAGTTTATCATCGAGGCCTGCGAAAATTGCAACATATATGTGTTTGATCATGCTGCAACTATCACCATTGACGACTGTATCAACTGCCGCATATTCTTGGGGCCTGTTAAGGGCAGTGTGTTTTTTAGAGACTGTAAAGACATCAAGTGCATAGTTGCCTGCCAGCAGTTTCGCACTAGGGACTGTAAGAAGATGGAGGTGTTCCTGTGTTGTGCCACTCAGCCAATCATTGAGTCCTCGACAGGCATGAAATTTGGCTGCTTTCAGTATTACTACCCTGAACTGGCCTTTCACTTTAAGGATGCTGGACTCAGCATATTCAACAATAACTGGAGCAACATTCATGATTTTACTCCAGTGTCTGGGGAGAACAACTGGAGCTTGTTGCCCGAGGCAGCAGTGGTTATGGACTATGTCCCAGCCCCAGACCCCGAGTCTGAGTTCAAGTCTGTGCGTGTCTCCACTGAGCCTGCCCGCAGTATTGTGGCTTTGACAAAGGGAGGGAGACGTAAAGATAGCGAGGAGTCATGCTTGTTTGTTTTCTTCGCCGGAGAATACACGACTGCAAATGCTCGCAAACTAATCGATGAGGTAAGGAGAATAGGAAAGTTGTGAGACATTTTAAGCAGAAAATGCTATGATTTACTGCTGCCACATGCAATCAATCCAAATTCTATAAGTGTGTGTGTGTGTGTGTGTATAGTCATCTTTGTTGTATGCTTATAATTGTATATATTATTGTAATTAGTCTACAAATGAATTTGGCAAGGGAATCCTAGTTTGCTTCCAAAATTTGGATCCAAAGAATGATTCTGGACCAAAAATACCAAACCATATCTGTGTGTTATTCAATGCTAAAACATTTGTACTTGTTGCCCAAATAAACATTCTGCCAGCTTTAACGGGATATAACCCTTTTGAATGTCAAAGCAAAAAAGGCACAGGGCCTATACATTTGTGCTTCTCTAATCCATTTCCTTAATTGTGCACAGGCAACCAGAAAAGGTTATGTGTTGATCCAGACTAAAGAAGTCCCTATGCGACCTGAAGATGTGAAAAGAGTATTTCAGAACAATGCAGAAGAGCTTGTAGAGTGGATCTCCAAAGGTGTGCATACCTTTTATTCTTATTATAATCATTATTATTATAATCTATTTCAATGGTGAGAGGTGCATATATGCATGCTGCCATTCATTAACTTATCTTTTTGCTAAAGGTCCTGTCATTGCACTTGAGCTGAATGGGGATGGTGTTGTGGAAGCCTGCAGGACCATTGCCAGTGAGGTTTTCAGTGGAACGAAGGTAATAGTTGTGACAGCAATCTTTGTCATTTATTTTAGCGATAGTGACTAATTAAAATATTGCCAGTACACAGAAAGATTTACTTTAAATTTTTTGGCAGGTTTTTGTATCTGATAACAAAAATACATCCTCACGAGATGTGGACAACTTCTTCAACTTTGCTGACATGCAGATGGGCTTGTGAATTATCAGGCCCTTTTTTATTTTATTTTTATTTTTAGGAATGGCTTTGATAACATGACTTTCAGCAATGCCTTTTCACTTATGGTATTGATAATGACAGATGTATCTATAGAGATCACCCAGCAGTTATGTTTTAGGTTCTTTCCCTCTTCTCAAAACAAGATAAATTAACCAACTTTTAAACCGCTGTACACAAAGAAGCTGTGATTATGAAAATTTTCTATGAATGTAATCGATAATTATATTCTCTTATTTGAATGTAGCTTTTGCTGTAAATATAGTTCATTTTTAAGGAATTATTTTTTCTACTTGTTTGTCTTATATTGAAAGGGGGGAGTGGTTTGTTCAGCATAAACATATGCGGATTTACATTCAAATTGTGTATTTGATTTACAGTAGATATGTATTTTTTGAATGTGCATTCTGTGTGATGGGTGCATCTTTATGAATAGCTGTTTAAACCATAGGCCAAAGCTTTGTATAAAGTATACTTTTCTTTGTCATTAATGTGGGCTTTATGAATTATAAGACCAAGCCACTCAGGCAAAGGTGTACCAATTACATTTAAAAAAAAAAGAAGAAGAATATTCTGAGATGTTAATGTAGTCAGTTCATGTTTTAGGATTTGATGTTTTGTAATGTGTTTCTGTTTTATACTCGAAAGTTAAAGTTTTTGGGAAATAATCTACAAAATGGTGTGACCATGTTTGTTTGTAGACTTTCACTGTAAATGTCTACAGTAAAAGTCCTTTTATAGAGGTAAAAGTACATTAGAATTTACATTTATTACATTCAAATGTAGGTCATGAATAGTTGGGATTTAATAGTCAACTGTAGAAATGTTACTGTGACAATACAATCAGAGAGAGTAGGCTACTATATACTATACAGATCATATGTAAAATGGTTATGAAAGTAGTACATGTTTGCTAGATACATTTGGATATTGCTTGACAGTAACTACATTCACTACTACTACTACTACAATTTTAGCATAAACTGTGATTATAAATACTGTAGCCTATTTGAAGATGATGAATTAAGGACATACATGTTGGGTGGTTTACATATCACATGTGTGTTGATTCTATTACACAAATTTCTTTGCATTTGATAGTCAAGGCTTTTCCTGGTTTGTGGAACACTAGGGTTTCATTTAGAATCGCTGAATGTGGTTTCTTTCACTGACTCACCTGGTTGTTTTGATCATTTTGAGATGGTAATGTAAACTGGTAAATACATTTAGAATGTTAAATAAATGTTAACTAAAATGTGTAAAACATGAATGTAGATAGAAATGTCAAACAATGGAAAAACGTATGGTAAAAATTGTTATGTAATTTGTAAATATGTGTTCTTTTATTTGTACATACACCTTTTTGTAACCGTAGAGAATGTGTGTCTGATTTAGCGATGGTTCACGCAAGTCTTTAGTGTACATACAATACAAACGAACTAGGTGGAGTTTAGGACCCTGTGGTAGGCGCGGTACAATAGAGCTGTTGTGCCGTGGTGGTTGAGAGATTGCAACCCTTGAAATTCCTAGTGTGGTAGAATAAAAAGCTATTTTAATTATAGCAGTAACCAGAGACAAATGTGATATTTTATATGGATATATTGGCGAAGCAGTCACAACGATATCTACATGGAATAACCCGCTTTATACAATGCGAATTTAAGGTAAGGTCCAAGGAATTGGAACAATATGCTCGTGTGTTCAGTGGTTTAGTGTGCCAAGATTTGCCCTGGATGGCTTATCCAGGCCATTGGGCCTCTGTATTCCCCCTCTAACATTAAATCACATCGCTATATCTAACGTTAGTGCGTGTGTGTGTGTGATACGGAAACTTAAAATAGCTGCACAAACATTTAATCGAACGGCGCTTTATGCTGTGTAACGCGTAGCTAAAGGATCTAGGAAGTGACATCTTTGTATGGTCGTGGCGCCCATGTTTGATTTCCTACAGCCCGCTGTGGCCTGTCTTTGGCGCCAAGGAAGGAGATACGGCATGAATTTGCATGTGTTTTCTTTATTATGTTTTATCAAAACTACGCGCAGCCTGCCATTAGTCATCAATTAAAAGTATTTCGTTTGTGGTGCATCGAGAAAGCAATGTTGCTATTCTAAACCTCAACTCGCGAGAGAACTGTAGCATTGAGAAGCTCAACCATGTCTTATTTCACCTGCGAGGAGCCAGTGTAACCTTAAAGTTAAAATATGAAAGTACTTTCTATGATCATGCATCTAAGGCCTATAGTCTGATACAGGATTCAAAAATGACTGTCAGTTCTTAACCATGTGGATTAAAATGGGTCATGGTAAAGGCGGACTGGAAGGAGGGCCTTCTAACTAAATAAAAGCCAATTCTGCAAACTCTTGAACTCGATAGCTAGCTAACTTACATATACCGGGTTTCACCGTTTGGTACTTAAATAAATATCGGTCAATTAAAACTGCAGCTAGCATGTTTGGCCATAATTTCTACATATTTCTAAACACTACTTAGACAGCAGACCATATCCCTTTTAATTGATTCCTTTTTAATGGGAATGGAGGCATTTCAATTCATGTAGCTGGCCACATTACAGTGTTTTAAGATTTTGTTGTTACGGAAGCCAGCTAAATGAGATACTAATATAACAATATCCTGTTGGAGCGGAACATGCTGACCAAAGATTTAAAGATACCTATCGTGCTAGTGTCTTTAGGTCGATGCCTGTGTAGAAGTTGATGGGGGTATGTATTGTTTACTGACTACTCTGTAAGGCAGATGTGTATTGATAGTTGCACACATGTAGCCTACAACTTCCTCTGCTCCGGTTAGGCCTCGGCCCATATGAAAAGGCTTCATGCTACCCCCACCCTAACCCTGCATGGGGAATGCGAAGCACATTCTGTCTGTTGAAACCGCTTACTGTCATGTGGTTCTGTGTGTTTGCCTCCCTCTATCTATGCAAAAGGATAAAAGTTGTTTAAATTAAGATTACTTTTTTTAATGTCATGTGTCTTCCCATGACTTAGTGGTTTTAATATTAACGGATAAAAGACTAGACACAAAAATATTCTCCTAGGCTTTTTCTAATCCAAAAAATGTATAATACTTAATCTAATTCTGAATTTATCTCTTCTTTAATAACAGGGATGAGAAACAGTTGTTGGACTTTATCAAAAGGAATCCACTAGCATGATTTTAATTTGGGAATTTATGGTGAGTAACTAAACATATTTTCAGATTTAGACTTTAGACATAGTCTAAGTGTAGGCCCAGTTTTCCTTTGCATTGCATATGTAATTTGAAAATGGATCATGTGTGCTACCATGAATTTAAAACCGATGCTACAGATGCTATACCATGTAATAATATGTTTGTTTACATGTCCTACTTCATATATGTCCCTTTGCCTTGTAGGATGATACAGGATGAAACGCCTTAGGTCCTCAAGCAGCAGTGACAGTTCTGACAATGAGAGTGAGTTTCCTGAAAGAACCCATAACCTTAACAGACCTCCCTTTCATTTTCAACGTTGCTTTCTAATGTACAACCTCCTACATTATTTAGGTCCCTCAACTTCCTTCTCCTCCAATAAGTATGGAAGTAAACCTGGAACCCCCGCTTCCAACCCAAAGAAACCGGCAGAGGTAGGTTAGGCCTTCCTCGCTGCAAGACCACACAGCATGCTGTGGTAAATAGTGTGAAAGGGGTATTGTGTATTTTTTGGCCAGAGGTAGCAGAGCTAAAAAAGGTCACCGTAGCTTATAGATACCAATACTACTGTATGTGTGCTTTGTCCAATTGTGGTCCTCAACAGTGCAACGTCTTTTTAAAGTAGTTCCTCTGAACACACTCTACTACTAGAGCTCACACACCATATGTAATTGTGAATAGCTAGGCTTTTAATACTTGTGACCAATGTCCCTCTCTCACAGGTGTTCAGAAAAGACCTGATCAGCGCCATGAAGCTGCCTGACTCCCACCATGTCTCCCTAGAGGACTGCTACCTCCTGGCAGACACCTGGCGTCAGGAGTGGGAGAAGGGAGTTCAGGTACCAGCAAGTCCAGACACCATCCCACTGCCCTCTGTCAGGTAAAGACACTTCTAAAACACCCATGCCCTGAATGGATGGATTCCTGTTCTGCCAATACTAGTTTACTTTCTATCTTGTTATACTGAGATAATACATTACTTTGTCCTAAAAGCTTTATTCCTGGGTGTTCAGAATTATTGCAGAGAAGCCAAAGGAGGTGCTTTATACCCGACAGAAGAAGTACATTCAGTGTTGGAGCCAAGACTCCACAGAGACGGGTTATGTGAACATCAAAGAACTGGCAGAGGCCATGTGTCGCTACGACTTGGATGATATGGACCTCCACTGGCTTCAGGCGCTCAACACAGAGTTAGCTCTTATGGGTAAGGTACTTTCAGGTCTATCAGAGGGACTTTGTACAGAATTAAGGAACCTTTTTTTTTTTTTTTTTTTATTATTTTTTTTTATTATTTTTTTTTTTAAATCAACCAATTTGGTTTCTGCTCCTGAGGGGACTTCTCAGGAAAAGGAACTTGTCAAAAAATTGATTTGAAACACTGTCATTTTAAATGCCCCCAATATAACCACAAAAAAACACCACAGTTGGCTGTTGTTAGCTGTTTTGTTGCATAGTAAAATCATCTCAAACCTGACCTGCTTTTTCCCCCGTCACCACTGCCTTATCTTCATGGTTCACGGTGATGTGGGAAAGCAAACAAGTTCTAAGACCTGTGTATTGCCTGAACTGAATTCCTGAACCTCAGTGGAAAATTACGTGCTTAGCATTAGTCATTATCCTTAGTGGAAGAGGTGGTTTTAACTAGTTATTTATTAATTATTTTTTCTTCTGTCTACCGTCTCCCAGGTGAGCCCCCTGTCGATGAGCTGACTATGGAAAAGGTTATGGAGGCCCTGGAGAGGCAGTGCCATGACAACATGAACCATGCCATTGAGACCGTGGAAGGGCTTGGAATTGAATATGACGAAGACGTCATCTGCGACGTGTGCCGCTCCCCAGACAGCGAGGAGGGGAACGACATGGTGTTTTGTGACAAGTGCAACATCTGTGTACACCAGGTAGACGCGTGCACACACACCATACCACACATAGAAGTCTACTACTTAGCCTGATATAACCGTTCCGATTTTGTAAGCTCCGCCTCTACGACTTGCTCCACTTTACATATCAGTCTGGGAACTCTCAGTTGAAAGAAACTCAAAAGTTTGTCAGGTGGTTACAGAGCCATCGGCCAATCGGTGTCCAGGTGGGTAGCAAAAAGGTGCCATGTGTTCGGGAAATAATTTCCACGTGTGTCTCGTTTTGATTGGTTGAGATGGTCCAGTCACCTTGTCTGCAACCACCTGTTTGAAAATCAGCGTCAAATGTTTGTAGTTCTAACTAGTTGTCATCTTGTCTGCTAATGATTTGGTTTATACCGCCTCTATTTACTCTAAACGACCTGCTCTTTGCCTCTAGGCTTGCTATGGTATAGTCAAAGTGCCTGTTGGAAACTGGCTGTGCAGAACGTGTGTCCTCGGCATTGACCCGCAGTGCCTTCTGTGCCCCAAGAAGGGGGGAGCCATGAAGGCTACACGGGCAGGCACCAAGTGGGCACACGTGAGCTGTGCTCTGTGGATACCCGAGGTAAGGAGCCACCACAACACCTAGCCGTGGGCGGGGAGCGTTGCGGTGTATTCGTCACAGCCCTATATGTTTGGCTTTTGCGTAGGTTAGCATTGCCTGTCCGGAGAGGATGGAGCCCATCACTAAAGTATCTCACATCCCACCTAGCCGGTGGTCGCTCATCTGCAGTCTCTGCAAAACTAAGACGGGTGCGTGTATACAGGTGAGTGTGCTCCGTGTCCGCGTCAGGCTGTGGTAATGAACGCTCATTAGTAGACCTTATCTGTGAGGGACACCATGCCAACACACCTATGCATTTGCTTCATCGCAGTGTTCTGTGAAGAACTGCACCATCCCGTTCCACGTGACGTGTGCTTTCGAGCACAGCTTGGAGATGAAGACCATCCTGGACGAAGGGGACGAGGTCAAGTTCAAGTCCTACTGCCTCAAGCACAGTAAATCCAAGTCAGGGGAGCCCGGTCTGAGCCCGGCCCGTCCTAAACCCCCCGTCGAGACGGAAAAGGGGGGCCTGCGTGCGCAGAGGCTGCAGGAGCTGGAGGAGGAGTTCTACACCTTGGTCCAGCCCGAGGAGCTGGTGCAGAGCCTGTGTGTGGCGAAGCCTCTCATGGACTTCATCTACCAGTACTGGAAGCTGAAACGGAAAGCCAACTTCAACAAGGCCCTGCTGCCTCCTAAAGAGGAAGAGCAGAACATGCTGCTGCAGCCTCAGGAGGACAGCATCCACACGCGCATGCGCATGTTCATGCACCTGCGCCAGGATCTGGAGAGGGTGGGTCGCTTCTGTAAAATGTTGTGCAACCATGTTGTTGGCTATTGGTGGTTTTTATGTTGGCCCTGTTTATGTAATCGCATGTAACTTAAGTTGTTTTTTAAGTTTAATGTGTAAATGTTGGTTTGAATGTTATTGAATTTTCTGAGCCGGTTGAGATCACGACGACAGTGTGGCGATAAAGTGAGGCTATAACCTCTCGGATGAATATGGAAAATTTGGTTTCTATATAAAATGCTCCTTTTGTAACGGACTGTGTTTATGCATCAGGTGAGGAACTTGTGTTACATGGTAAGTCGGAGGGAGAAGCTTAAACTGTCGCAGAGTAAAGCCCAGGAACAGATGTTCAACTTGCACGTGAAACTGATGAACCTGGAGATATCAGCCGGTGAGCATTTTATTATTGTGATGGCGATGAGTCTGTATAATCCAGCATCACAGGCTTGCTGAGAGTTTTTTTTTTAATCTGGAATTATACATTTTTGTTTAAACAAAATAAAATTTGATAGAGTAATATCAATGTAGAACATTTATAGCTATTTTGGCATTGCTGATCGGTCAAAGCAATAGGTATACTTCCATATTTGACATTTGTAGTTGCGCTCTGACCTGGAGAAGCAAACGCTTGCGTGGGGAAAAGCAAGGTTTCCAATATAAACTGTAATGGCGACATAATTCTGAACAATCGGCTCATCATACATACATACATAATGCAACAATCTTGTCTGTAGTGGCTGTAAGGGTCCTTTTCTGACAATCCTGAACATCGCATTGTGCTTTCTTTGAAGGTCTTCCCGTGTCGTTCTCCGTGGAGAGTATGCTGTTTCATCCTCCTCCAAGGATAACGCTTAAACTGAAGATGCCCAAAGTCTCAAGCCTGGGAAATGGAAAGACCAGTTCCAAGTCTGGAAATGGGCCTCTCTGTCCGGACAACAGTGGGAATGTTCATGAACACGCCAGTGGAGGCCTGGGTCAAGGAAAGCCTCAGCTCCAGGGCCGTGGCAGGAGAGAGGAGCGTCCCAATGGCCTGCTGTCTTCCCTTTCCCATTCAAGCCTTTCCCATAGAGAGAGCAGCTCATTGTTGCCAGTCAAACCAGGTGGCAAACCTTTAGCTCTTCATGCTGCCCTCCACGGTCACTCATCCAATGGTAAACTGGACCAAGACCGAGCACGTGTTACCAAAGCTAATGGCCTCATGGAGAAGATTGTGGCTCAGAAAGACTGCTCCTGCCAGACTCCCACTGCTCAGGACCCTTCAAATGGTGGGTTGGGAAAGGGCATCCAGTCTGGCGGCTTTCGTAAGTCCACCATGGAGCACTTCAGCAGGTCCTTCAAGGAGGCCACCGTCAGCCTAGTACGGACCACAGAGGACTTGCGGGTCTCTGATAAACTGTCCCGTAAAGGCTCAGCCAAAGAGAAGCTATGGGCTAAGCCAGTGTCTGAAAACCAGCCAGGCAGCATGCGGTCTTACCAGGAGAGCGACGGTTACTGCCCTGACCTTGAGCTCAGTGATTCTGAGCCAGAGGCCAAAGGTCAGAAACAGAGGCAGGTGAGGGTAGCACCACCCACAAGCCCGGGGACTGATTATCGCAAAGGTTCAAGACGTGGGAAACAATCCTTGAGCTCCAGAAACACAGTCCAGAGGTGACGGCCATGAGAGGCTTGCCATCACACTCATATTCTCTTCTGGCAGTTATCTTGAAGTGCCAGCTTATTCCTTTGAATATGTCTCCCTCTGCTGGCCCAGTATCAGGGCTATTTCTCATGGACTTGAAGCCCAGGCCTGAAATGGATGGTGCTATATACAGTGGTCTAAGACAAAACGGATACATGATGGGCATTTTAGCCCTAAACATCATCAAGCAGCTTTATGGAGACAAATGTCAGGAGGTTCAGTTTGATTAAAGGGGAGCAAATGTGAACTGTCTTCAGAGTTTTGTGATATCTTATGGTCAGCATTAAGTTGTACGGTGTGCATTTTGAAATGGCTTCCTTTGACCTACTACACATTAGTAAAACCCACATTTGACACATATGTTTGTACATGTGTTCAGATAGGAATGTACATTTGTTTTAGCTCATCTCAGTTAAGTTCTACTGCTAATTTAGACTTGTGAGGCCTGATCTCGCAAGCTCCACGTTCTGTTTTGCTCTACATGTCAGTGTGGATTCCTTCCACTAAAAAACATTCTTGCCCAGGTAGAAGATGATTAATAACTACAGTTACCAACAGTTGAGTAGTTTACTGCAAGTGCCTGTTTTCAAAAATTTGCTGAGCAAAACAAATATGCATCTGCCAAGATGAGGATGGTCTTGCAAAGCTACTACTAATTGGGGGAAATTTAACCAAAGTAACACAACTAGCTGTGATAAATTACTGTGGGTGTTGCTACAAATTAAAACTGATCGAAAATGTAGTAAACTGCAGACTCTTCTGTCCCATCACTTCTGAACACAGCCACTATGGCTAATTCAATAAGTGTCTTTATACTTAAGGATAGTAATTGTATCATTAAGTCATCTCTTGCACAGCCAAGAGAATGTAAAATAATACATTAAACTTCTTGTCACAATAGGACATGTCATAAAAGCACATGCCTAGTTATAAAAACATACCATACCAACTATGCATCACATCCGCTGTGATGTGATTCATAAAACAAGTCTAAAACTGGATGGTTAAATCCAAGACCAAGTACAGACGAGTATTGTTTTGTTATGCACACAGAGCATTATTGTATGGGAGGATGAATTGTTTATCTTTCTTTGAATCTTTTCAACCTATATTTCAGTTTGCAAGCACAAATCAATAATGATAGTGAAATAAACAGGTGTTAAGATTCATTTATAATACTGCAAGGTCTTTCAAGGTTTACTTTGAATCATGTCAACTTCATTGTCTCTCTGCTGTCACAGTGGAAGCATTTTCACAAGAGAACGTGACAAATTGAAATTAAACCCGAAAGATGTCTTCTGACATTAGATGCTGACACGGAATATCAATATTCCGTGTCAGCTATTTTTCTGTAATTGCAGACACAAAAAGTATAATTAAAAAGGATAACGCTGAACAAAAAAACAGTATCTGTGCATAATATTGAGAGGCAGGGTAGCCTAGTGTTGTGTATGATTTAAGACCAGACAAGTACCATTGCTTGTTAACAGGCACAAACCAAAGTTGTTTGCTGACCCAGTTAACCCACAAAGGCATACATTTGAATGCCAACCCTTAAATTCCAGACATGCTATGTTAAGTTAAGTTTGACTGCCAGTTAAGATCTGTTGACAAACAACATACCCTTTGCTGTCTATTTAGTGCTCTCCATGGCCTGATACTAAAGGAGGCATTAAGTATTTGCACTTAACTGTGTCACATTGCCCCTGTGCAGCATGACTAGTCTTGTTCTGTGATCCTCCCAATTAACCTGTTTCATTGTGTTTTATATTTCTGCCAACAAGACAATGAAAAACACTGTAATGATATAAATAAGTTGCTGGAAAGCAACACATTTACAATTCATTCAGTAAAACACTATGGTTCTATAGTATTTTCACGTTACGATTTTCATTTGGAAAATCCTTTATTTTTTTGTTTTGTTTTTAATAAATTTGAAAATGCTTTATTGCATCTATGCTCTCTTTATTTCAATGGACCAACCACTTGCCGCCTTTACTTTTCGATATTAGTGATGTCTTGGTGATAATTTACTTGTATGTGCCAGAGCATGGCTGCATTGACTACTTGAGTAATGGATAGCACAGCCGACCTTTAGTCGAACTACTCCCAAACGTAGGCCAATTTGCAGTACATTTTCTGAACAAAAATGACCTAATTGTAACATAATAAATACCAACATCTGTTATAGATATGGATTCTACTTTAACTCTTAATATCAAACAGCAAGCACTAATAGACTGATAATTATAGAGAAGTAGAGACAGTAGAGACAGCCCTAAACATCTTTCAGCAAAGCCTACATTAGCTATGTTGTATCTAGTCTAGATCCAGTCAGGAAGCATGACTGGGCATCGACTACCACATCGCTAATACACTGCCCACAAAAATGAACACTGAAATCACACATCAGGTCTCGATGAACGAACTATATTAAAGATCAAAATCTGTACATTGTGTAATTAGTTGAGAACAAAATGACGTAACAAAAGTCACTGGATTCAAACTAATCTCAGTAAACAATTGAAATCGAAGGCTGATCCAACTTGCGTGAATTTCATCACAGCAACCCACGATGTGACTTAATAGTGTATAGTCCCCATGTGCCTGTATGCACTCCCGACAACGTCTGGGCATGCTCCTGATGAGATGACGGATGGTGTCCTGGGGGATCTCCTCCCAGTCCAGGATCAGGGCATCAGTGAGCTCCTAGAAAGTCTGGCACTACTTGACTCAGTTGGATGCACCGATACATAACGCCCCAGAGGTTCTCAATTGGATTCAGGTCTGGGAAACATGAGGGCAAGCCAGTGGCATCAATGCCTTCATCATCCAGGAACTGCCTACACACTCTGGCCACATGAGGCCAGGCATTGTCCTGCACCAGGAGGAACCCAGGGCCTACTTCACCAGCGTAAGGTCTGACGATGGGTCTGAGGATTTCAGCCCGGTACCTAACAGCAGACAGGGTATCCTTGGAGGCGACCCTCCAAGGATATGCCTTCTCAGACCATTACTGACCGCCCTCATGCCACCCTCATGGAATCTTTTTCTGACAGTTTGGTCAGAAACATTAACACCAGTAGCCTGCTGGAGGTCATTTTGTAGGGCTCTGGCAGTGCTCCTCCTGTTCCTCCTTACACAAAGGAGCAGATACTGGTCCTGCTGCTGGGTTGATGCCCTTCTGCGGCCCTGTCCAGCTCTCCTCGTGTAACAGCCCGTCTCCTGGTATCTCCTCCATGTCTTGAGACTGAACTGGGAAACAGCAAACCTTGCGATAGCACGTATGGATGTATCATCCTGGAGGAGCTGGACTGCCTGTGCAACGGCAGCAGGTACCACCCCATGCTACCAGTAGTGACAAAGACACTAGCAAAACGCAAAACTAGAGAAGAATCAGTCAGGAAGGATAAGGAGAGAGCAATTGTCTGTGGCCACCACCTGCAAAACCATTCCCTTTTTGGGGGTTGTCTTGTGTTGCCTCTCCAGTGAACCAGTTGTCACTTTCATTTGCACCAAAACTAGTGACTTTGATTCACAATTGCTGATGCGTCCTAACTGGACAGATTGATATCCCTGAAGTTGAACCGACTGAGATGATTACATGTTCCCATAAAAAAAATGTGATCAGTGTATATCAGCTGGCTAAGATCTACCATCACCACCTATTCTTCTTAATTAAAAAACTCCCAGCTACCATGACGTCAGAACCTCCCAATAAGGTGATATTTTGGTCCCATGCGACATAAGATTTTTAAAGGTGTAGCAAAGCACCAGCTATTCTAGTCTAGATTTCTAGTTCTAGAAAGTACCAGCTTTTCTAGGTATGTGTACCCCAGGTTGGGGAACACTGCTCCAGTCAGCTGAGCTCAGCTAGTTTTATTCGAGTTTGTCCGAGTCAACAGTAACTAAGGGGCGGGGCTTAGCGATAGGTCAAATAACTAATATGTCCATTGTTGACTTTTTGTAGTTACTTTACACTTTGAGCATTGAACCATACATAGATTAATTTTGTCCACTTTCCCTTAATTAGGCCTATTGGCAGGCTATATTTACAGTGCGCCATTTGTACACTTACAGCTATATTAGCCCATTGCATGCTCTTATTTTGAAAAGGACAATATTCGGAATGAGCTGTGCAGGCTCCGCAAACTGTAATATTATCGGCATAGCCTATTCCGTAAATGCAGCCACAAGCTAACATCGCTTGGTAATAAGTTAGTATACAATGTAACTAGCAGCACCTGTTTGGGCTCTTTAAGAGGAG
>JAODLI010000019.1:4140972-4169043 GCA_027575585.1 Percopsis omiscomaycus
CAATAAGCCTTGATTGAGATGTAACGTTAATGGATTGATTAACGTCAATCCATTAAAGTTACATCTCAATCAAGGCTTATTGTGTGTAATAGACAGTAAGCTACATTAAAGTGCAATACATTGAATACAATTATTTAATAAATTTTTAAAGGCTTCATTTCACAAGAAAAGGAAAACGTATTGATACCAGGTGATGAGGATTCAATGCAGCGGTAGCTGCAGAAATAAAGATCTTTAAAGCTTTTTCAGGAATTACAACTTTATTATGATTTATATTTTCTTTTTACTTTGGTTGTGATACATCTCTTGGGGAAAATTTTTTATGTTAGTGTCATTTCCAAACATACAGATATTTTTACCTTTTTTTTTTTTACCTCACTAGATGCACATAACTGGTCAAAGCTTACATCCATTTCCTGATTTTCACCAATGAGATTAACTGCATATAGAACTGACAGTACCCTTTAGAGTAAATTAATCTGAAATTAATATTTTGGCTCTTGGGTAGCACCACACAAAGGATCATCAATAGTTTGCCATCACTAACGCTACATTGTGCATGCACATCTGCAGCAGACTTTGAATTAACATACAAAATAAAGACTCTCCACATTTATTCATGACATGTAGCACTGATGGCAGCCAATGTTAACCCAAATGGGCCTTCACCCAAAAAACAAATATGCATTCCATTCAACTAATTCAAACAAAATGAGCTGTCAAGAGATGCACCCGTGCAAGTAACAAGTTGTGGGTTGTGAGATGATCTTTTTTAAAACAAGGGTCACAATTGAAAAATAAATTAGAAACAGAGATAGTCCTATGAAGAAAAATAATTTAAGTGATTATTCAAACGGAAAATAAAAGTGAAGCGGTCCTTGGAAGTGCGCTAGAAAAAAAGTCATTATTTGTCCTTTCTGAAAACTAGAGGCAATTGGGGGGAGGCTATTAGTACATGCCTACAACAAGGATGATGTATCACAATGTGTCATTAATCTTTCCTAATGCTCAGATCAATTTTAGTACAAGCAATGCGTTAACATGTATTTATAAAGAATTTAGCAATAACATGCTGTACAGAATATATAAAAAGTAAAATGGGAATCCCAAAATAATAAAAAAAGTGTTTTAAAAGGAACATTCCTCGATTTGTGTTTGGAATCACCATGGTGGTTCAAACCAGCATTATAAAATCATTTTGATTTGAAACTCAGTGCGTACACGCCCCTCCCATGCTGCGTGGCTCTGACTACAGCTCATGCTATTCTCTGCCCATGCCCCTACAGGTGCCCAAACTTTTATGGACTGTTAACAGTGAGCTGGGCAGGAATTTGGGGACACGGGGGAGCTATAACACAATCGAGGAGTGTACATTTAAACAAAGTGTACCCTTATTCCACATGTGATCAATTCCATCATTACAACAACACTGACATTACACATTTAACTATCATTTCAATCTTGCATTTGCCACTTCATAATGTTTTTGTTAGAATATGAAGGAAGCAAATGGACTAAACACTTATTGAGAAGAATGTGAACATAAATTAACAAGTGAACAGCCCTTTACAACTAAATAAAGCTCTCACAGTATCTTTAGTGGATGTAAAAATGTCACAATAGCATTAAGCAGTTTTGACAGAATGAACAAATAATAAACCTTTCTTGTGAATTTAAGTTCAAAATGAATACTGGAGACAAATGTATACATGGCAAATCATGTAAGTCTTTTTTTTCTCTCTAGATATCCTTCCAAAAGAGACAGTTCTTGTAAGCCATAATAGAGGCAGTGGTTTCCAATCACAGGCTTGGCATACAGCCTTGGCATGACTGTAAATAAAAAGCAATCTTTCCCAAGTAGCAAACATCTTTCATGTGATGTAAACGCAGCATGTGTTCAGATCGTTTAGATTTCTTATCCAGTATTCATTTATTCCAAAACAAAAAGAACTCTAGACAGTCGCGCTTTTACATAACCAGGCTCAGCAATGAAGACTGACGATTAGTCTTCACAAAAGCTACAGCGTTGGTGGCTTTAGACCATATTTCCTCGCCACTTCTGTCTGGGCATAGGCAGCATCACACAATGAATACAAATGAGCCATTTCCATCTCCGATTTGGCTAGGTTAATTGCCTTGTTGAACATTTCTATTGCCTTGTCAAGATTGCCCCTGAAAGTAAATGTTTCCAGTTATTTGAAGCACTTAATAAATGTAATTACATATTTCTCAGGATGTTTGGGATCAGATGTTGTATTAATCTAAGATTTTCCGTCATTGACTGAAATTTTTCTTTTTTAATCAATGATGGAAAAATCTGAAGGCTGTCCGTCATTTTGACAGATTAAAACACTGAGAACGATCTACGGTAACTTTAATTAATTCACACCCCTGTCCAGTTGGTAGCGAGTGTGCATATTAATTAGCCATCATATAGTCTAGTCTTGTCTTTGATCTCACGTACATGACCTCGTCTAGCTGTCTTTAGCAATGGCAGGCTATATTGCCACATACCATTGTAAAATGTCATTGTAAAGTGTCACCTCCGCAAGGCAGCGTCCGTCTAGCATGTGCGCCACGTGCAAGTGTGCAACGGGCCTAATGTCTCATTATCATTAAAAAATTAGATTATGACGGAATTTTTACGACCCCCGTCCGTCAAAATGCCAGACAACGAGAAAGTCTAACGCAACGACTGTTTGAGATACAAACACCAAGTCTCACCTCTGAACTTCAATGGTGCCCATGGTTTCATATGCAAAGTCACACTTGTTGTCAATCTCAATGGCTTTGCTGATGAGGTCCAGACCCAAGTCCAGGTCCTGTTTCCACTGAAGCTGCAACAAACTGGAAATGTTCCACACTGACAATTACTTACATGGGTCAAATTATTATTATTTATCCATGTGTACTGAATAAGAATTTACCTACCCCTTGTGGACATATGTGGTCGCATTGTCTGGTTCCAAATCTATACACTTATCATACATCTCATCTGCTTTTCCGAACTGTTGCTGATCCGTCAAGGCCTGGAAAACATCATGTTCACTGGATGTCAATGTGGCAAATAGCGGTCATTCTAATTATCTAAAAGAGGAACTGGCCTGGATTAATTGAATAAAAAGGGGTTACGATGATTTATTACTCTATATTAAATTAGAATTAGATGTAGTGCAGCAGATTTAAGTGATATTGAACTTTAGCAAAAACCTGTGACAGTATGACCCCAATATAAAGCTGCGTGCCGATATTCAGGATCAAAGATTCCATTAGGTTACTGTATTTAATGATCTGACTCCATGAGGTTGTTTTCAACCTTGATCATTGTCATTGTTTCTCCACTCATATGTATGATGCTGGTTGAGCGTCGTAGACAATGCAGTTAAATTGTATACAGTGACCAAATGGAATATAGTTAATGATTTTACTTTGTTTGACTCCATGTTTTTTGTTGTCGTTTTAAAATTGCACTTCAAGTTCAATATCCCTTTAAACATGACTGCATAGCAAAAAAGGCACACACTGAAAATAACTATACCTGAGCATAAAGGGCATAGCCCTCGGCGCACTTTGGGAACCTTTTGATGACGTCTTCAAAGCCATTCATGGCTGTCTGGACTTGGGCTGGGTTGTTTCCAGTGTACGCCTGTCTATACTACAAACAAGCACCACGCAGAAAGTCACTAGACCTAGTTTGCCTTGAGCCACTTACAAAATAAGCAATGACCCAAAAGGCTACTGAACTTACAAGGGCGAAGCACTTCTGTGCCTGGGCTAGGGCAGAGTCAGGTCTGAGCAGAATGCACTCGTCGAAGTCGCCCACAGCCTCGTCCACCTGGTCCAACAGGATCTTCAGCTGGGAGGACACAGTACAGTTCTTAGAGCAAATCCTAATCATCTGGCAATCACCTTCAGTCCTCATTATTCACAAAGGTGCTCACTGAGAAGTCATAACTCTGGTTATTGATACTAAAGCAAAAGCCCTCGCCTTACCTGCCCCCTGTGGTGATAGACATCAGCGTTGCGTGTGTCAATCTCAGCCGCCATGTTAAAATCTTGTGTGGAGAGCATGGGCTGCTGCTGCTGCATGTACATGCTGCCGCGCTTGATCAAGGCATTGGCACGAAGCTGTCCAGGATAAGCACATATCACAGTCAAATTGTTCAGCCTGTTTTGTGAAAATGCTGTCCCTGTGTTCACGCTAGGCGACTGGCGTTCTTGTGTCGTTTTTTTTGGGGTGTACTTTCTCTGTTGCTAGAAACAAGGATGCTGTAAAGCTAATATAAATTTAGCTAACTCCATATCATTTTGACCTCTGCTTTTACAGAGGTACTCTATGCACTGTTGTAGTATTAGGTTGTATTTTCTCTTTAGATATGTAGCAGTGAGCCTTATGGGGCGTGTGGTTCATTTAATAATTCAAGCAATCTCTTAGAAGTTCTTTTCAGCCATAAATCACTTGCTGAATTCCTCAGACTGCCATTTCTTAATATTGGTGGATCAAACAGTAAGTACCTTGACATTGGCATCTTGCATGTTTATAACGCAATCCAGGTCAGGCTGGGCAGCAGTAGCGTTACCAATCAGCAGATAGAATGTGGCGCGCAGCAACAGGGCCTCTGCTGTGTATCTGCCTCCAGACTCGACTTCCTTGGTGCACTCACTAATTATTTTGTCATAGTTCTCCTCCTCCATGTACTGCTTGGCCTTCAGATAGCCAGAGCTAAGGAAGAAAGGATTAGGTTTAAATAAATTCATATATATATATATACAGAATAAGGGGAATATTGAGACTAGAGTCTATACATGTCCTACAACACTAGTGACATGAGGATTTTGACCGCCACATTAATCAGATGACTAAATAGAAATGAGAACAACATAAAACACGCAAATATTTTCATAATAATGATCCCCCAGACCTTTCAGTGACCTCAGCCGTCTCTCCCTCCTTGTCTTTATCTTCATCTTTCTTCTCCCCCTTCTGTAGGGGCTGGGAGATGATGTCATCAGTGAATGAGCTGAAGTACGACTTGATGAACTGAGGCGAAGGCATCAGTGGCTCGCGATTCTAACAGAGGTTTAAAAAAAAAAGAAAGTTGTTCAGTGACATTTTTTCCAAAGGAATGCAAATGTGACAAGACTCCAAGAATTTCTAGATTTTCTGTGAAATAAAACAAGTGGCCTGCATTTCCAGCCCCATTGCCTTTTGTTGCAAAGAACAAACAACTCCCCGGTGCCGAGTGTGCTTGTATTGAAGAGAAAAGTTGCGAGACATATTGGTAGTTCAACATCAGCTGTTTTTGCAAGATGTTTAGTGATGAGGTGATACATATTGATTATTTTCTGTTCTTCCGTTAAATTAATTAAACCTGGTGACACTTATCTGGAATCATAAAAAATAAATGCTTTTTAAACATTATCACAGACGGTCTCGTGTTCCCAAGTCTGATGTTGAAATGTATCACACGAACATGGATAGGTAAATTCCTCGTAGTGCCTGCCTCTATATTTTCATACCTTGTATTTCTCTTTGGCCTTCTCTTTTCCGAGCGCTTTTAGCACCTTGTCTGCCAACAGCATGCTTTGCTGGTTTTGGAAGGCTTCGAGAATGCATACTGCGGTGACATCTTGGCAAAACACACGAGGAAGACATTTAATTAACTTTTTGTTACGGTACTTTGTTTGTTACAGTAATGGACAACATGCGTCCCATTTTACATTACAACAATGGTCTCACCTTCTAGGCACTCTTTCTTGCTGTCTAGTTTCTCCAGAGCTTTAGCTCTCCGGAACAGGGCCTTGATGTAGCGTGGATTCAGTTCCACAGCGTGACAACAGTCCTGCACCACCTCTGCCCATTTCATCTAAAATTACAGTTCCCTTACTTTAAAAAAAAAATTCTGTAACTTTATTACATTCTTTCCTTTGGAAGGAAATACAGTGTCACACAGCTGTTTCATGATGAGAAATGGAGAGGTCATTGATTTAACTACAAACGTCTACTACAAAGAATTTTGACACCAACCTGCTGTTCGAAGGCAGCTGCTCTGTTCTGGTAAAACGTTGACAAATCCACCTTCTGCTCTGTGGGACAGAGGGCGATAGCCTCTGTGTAACACTGGATGGCTTGCTCATACTTGCCAGCTTTGAAATACTTGTTACCCTTGTTTTTTGCTGCCTGTGCCCGGTCCAGTGGACTCTAAATAAGAAGGGAGATGGACAAGGTATTTTGATGAGACCCCGCTAGGCCCTTGGACCCAGAGGAACTGTTCTTTCACAGAAAAGCTTTCAGGCTGTCTCTTTATAGAAAGACTGTCTACATGTGCATCATATGCTGGCAATAACTAAAATGAGCACTGGGGGTAAAGAACCTCAAATGTCACCTTTCTCTAACGTTACCTTGAATTCAAAACATTTAGACCTTGAATTTTGTCTTTCGGTTTCTGTTTTATTATAATAGCTTCCCATCGTGTTTGCCTTGAAGGGAGGTGGACATTTTAAACCAGGCTACTTAACCCTGCTACCTAGCTAAGTTACTTTAGCTAAAATAGCTACCCTTGGCTACAGTTAGAGTTAACTAATCCTGTACATAGATATGAACCAGAGGTGTGCCGTGGTTGATACGGTAGCAGGCTAGCTGACGTTACGCCAGTAAACTGACAGGTTCGTGTCCTTGAGTGTACAATAAAGGCAAACGCAGTTAGCCACAAATCTGTTCATACTGCAAAACGGAAAGTCATAGATATATGGGCAACAGGCGTGTAACGTTGCAGGGCAGAGCCATGAATCATTTCTAGACAACAGTACCATGTTTTCTGACTCGCGGTTCGCCTGAGCCGCGCCATCTTGGCCCTGCACGGGGCTAGCGCTGCCTTCAGGTGTCTTCCTCTCGCCCTTCCCTTGCTTTTCCTTCATTCTGCTGCGGTTCCAGAGGTACACAGCTCCTACCCCTAACACTATCGGGGTCCCGACTAAAAGTGCCAACTGCCATCGTGGTAATCCACTTGCGGACTGTGGTTCTACCGGCTTGGAAGCAGCCATCATCCACCATGCAACGGTTAGCCAGTAAGCTTCCGACACACTGTTACTTCTTCTAGTGCTAGGTGTAGAGACAGTGGATTCATGGGATACTGGAGTTTGGGCATGTGCACTGAACTGAACTCTTCCTGTAGTTCAGCAGCGTGCCACTGACTGTAGTCCTGCCTACTTCCTCATTAGCCTCTCTTCTTCTTCTTCTGTTGGCTTTCCGGCAGACTAGATGCCTCGTGGCATATTGCTGCCTCCCACAGGACATTTTATGCACCAGTCAAAAGTATGGTCAGCTTCAGTGGAGTAGTCCTGTCGCAGAGATCATTAGCCTCTCTGTAGCCAACAATGTAATAATAATAATAATACATTTTATTTTTTGGGACGGCTTTCTAAATACTCATGGACATCTTACAATGCAAATACATAGATTTAAGAGATGTGGCGTTGAGGACAACATAGATACTTATAAATATATCTATGAATTTAACAGGCTTGTACCTGTATCAAATAGATTACTGTTCATTGCTGAGTTTAACAAATAGTTATATTTACTTTTACTAATTGAAACCACACATTGATAACAATGGCAGGAACAAATATTGATAAATGTAAACGTGACCCTCCCCCCACCCCCGCCCTCCCAATATATGCTAAACTGTGTGTGTCTGTTCCATATTCCATATTCCATATTCCATAAAGAAAGTTTACCAAATAAGCCTGGCGTCATAAGCCTAGACTAATTTTCAGTTAATTTTGTTCCATAAAGCAAATTCAACATGGCTCAAGCTCAGTTACTATGGAAACTTATACTAGGAAACTAACCTGGTCTGGGGCTAGCTAACTGTCAGGATGAGCTTGATTTGTTGCTTAACCTTAGTCCCTGTAACACTGACCCGACGGGAAAGCAATGGTTTTACCTTTCTGACGTGCTGACATATTATTTTACTTTATTAACACTCAGTCAAAAAAAATACAGTTTATAGAATAAACTATACAATAATAAATGTATGGTATGTGATATCAAACGTTAAGGCTTATGCTACATAAAATATGTCTCAATCTAAATTACATTTCAAAGAGAATGCACTTTCAAGGACAGGTCTTGGCTTACCCTGACAACTAGGCCTACCTGTATGAGTGGTACAGGTTCTGGATAGAAGGGTTTCCATATACATGTATATGTAGATTCTTCAGGCCACACATTGCGAATAGCACATGCCACAATAAGGCGCTCACTGTCCTACAGTCTGTGCGCATACTTAACATTCTGAACAATATTTGTACACTTAGTTTTCACCTGCTACCACGTTCTTTTCTCCCCACTCAAGTTGTTGCCGTTTAAAAGTGCCTCCCCTATAAAAAAAAAGTTTTAAATCAAATATACATAATATACTGTAGGCTGGGGTTCTGGGGTCCTTCCCCAGAAAATAATAATAATAATGCTGCAATATTCTGTAATTGTGGCACGGAAATACTGGTAGGTCACAATAAACTCTGTAAGGGCTGCATCTGACATGTCTATAGTTAGCTTTCAGTTACAGATTGCATCTGAGGGGCAAGCGTAATACCGCCCCCTAAGGCAACCCGGTCAGCACAACTGCTCCAAAAGTTTCAAAAGTTCCTACTGTTGCTCTACAGTCTGTCTGTCTTTACATTCGAATTATTACCTGAATTATTAGTTATTTACTGCCATTCATGTCGCTAGGAATGTAGAAATGAAATAAAAATGAAGACCAGGTGGTTAATTTTTAGCTTGTACTACAACTAGCCAACTATCTTGCAAAGCAAACTATGCCTATATTTCTCAAATTAAGTGGGTATTACTAATTGCATCTCATTTTAACACGTTTGAAAAGGGATTGATGCTCTACTAACCACTTCAGCAACACACCGCTAATCAATTTCCTTCTGCACGGACACAAAACAGTTCTCTGCATGCCTGCCTGCCGTTGCTAACTTTGGAAGAAACCATTACTGAGGGGGGCACGTGCCCTCTCAGCCTCAATGGACATGATGCCACTGACCCCAGCGAATATAAAACACATCACCACGTCACTCGAATCACTCAGCAGCTAATTTAAAGCCGCTGTAATGTTAATATAGCAACTTAACCTTAGTACGAACGAATCTATGTCCATCGGTATTCGTTTTACATATTTGGAATTATTTTTCAAGGATAACCAAAAGAGTTTGGGAAGGGGTGAAGTGCTTAAGATCACTTCAACGTAAGTAATGGCGTAACCCAAAGCGAAACAATAACAAAAACGTCATCCTATTAACTTTTTAAAATTTAGACCAGGAAGGCGCTGCTGATGCGAGCAGTGACGAATGACGTACACCACACCACTATGGAAAGCCCCTTTAACAGCTAGACTGGATATGTGTTGCAGATATCTGTAATTCAGTTTTGCCTAGTCAAAAAGAACATTTCAGATATCCGCAACTACATTCTTCCTATCCATAATTGTCATTTCAGATATCCACAAAGACATTCTTCCTAGGACAAATGACGTCACTTTTGCCATTCATTTTTATGGGGTTAATCATTACAGATATCTGCAATTCAGTTGCAGATATCCACTATGTGAATTATGGATATCTGCAACTGAATTGTAGATATATGTAATTCCAGTTTCAGATATCTACAATTTGATTCTGACTAGTCATAACTCCAGTTAAATATATCTTTAATTCAGCTCTATTCAATATATCTACATGTTCCTTTTCAGATATTTTAAATTAAGTTTTGACTAGGGAAAATTACGTTTTTAGATATCTGTAACGTCAAAATGACGTTACTGGAGTTAGGGATAGTCATAATTTAATTGTAGATATCTATTATCAAGTTAAAGATATCTTGAAATTCATTTTGATTAGAGATATCTGAAATTTGAGATATCTGTAACTTTCATTCTGCCTAGTCAAAATGTAATTACACATATCTTGAATTTTTGTTTTGACTAGGCAGAATGACGTTGCAGATATATGTATGCAAATTAGGCCCGCATCCCCCCTTAGGCGGGAGCAGAGCGTGTTGTTGTTGTTCAAATCATCAAATCACATAGGACCTATTAACTGTTAATTTGTAATTAGCACTGATTAGCACCATGTCGGAGCAGCCCGTTCTGCAGCCCGTGTAAGACAACCCACTATGGCAATCCCTTTTAACATTTATTAAAAGCTAAGTTTGACTATATCCAGAATTAACATTGTAGATATCAACAACATCTTTCTTACTAGTCGTAATTACATTTTGGATAGTTAAGATATCTGTAACGTAATTGTGACTTGTCGAAACGACAGTTAGAGATATCTATAATTCAGTTTTGACTAGGCAAAACTGAATTATAGATATCTGCAATGACGTCATTGAAAAGGACATTCAACTCGTCACACATCTTAAATGACAATTGCAGATATCTGTAATTCAGTTTTGCCTAGGCAGAATGAAAGTTAAAGATATCTCAAACGTCATTATGACTAGTGTAAATTATTGTGCATGACGTTGCTCTATTTTAGCCATCATCAATGGAGCTCCGATACTATGATGCATCTCTCTCTCTCATAACATGTAGCGACTGTGCTACACGCCTCCTTACCCAGAGTTCCTTGTGTTCAGTGTGTGATTTGTGTTGAATTTAAGTTCCATATTTGTGATTGTAATCCAGGGGTATAGCAATTGTGTTATTGTTTGTACAGTAATTGTGTTATTGATTGGACACCATTACAGATATTGAACGATTTGTTTTTTATTACGTTCTTGTTAACGAACTCGACATTATCAGCACTTTTTGCTCTCAGGTGTTTTATAGTAGGCTACAACAATTTTTGTGCCTTTTGTTGGTGAGAGTGGACTTAATTTCTTTATTTTGAGAGATTTCTCAAGAGAGAATTCTCAGAAAAGTCATATTAGATCGGTGACTAACACAGTATGAAACAAGAATACCTTTAGCCAACCTTGCATTTAATGCATTGGAACTTCAATCTTCTTCAATCCCTGTAAACATGCTACATGGTTAAACAGCAACACATGATAAGACATCAACTTTGTTTATTGTTGTATATCCAAAGTGCAGTGCTAAATCACAAATCCCATCAATGATTGTGTAACGTCGAGAGTCGCTCCCAGGGGCGGTTTACCTCCTCCCCGTTCTACCTCGCCGGTTTACTAAACACCGGCCTGCAGCCGTCCATACTTTCAGGGCACCCCAGCTACACACCTGACTTCCATTCATCAATCACTCACATTAATTCATTGTACCTGTTGTGTTTTGGGGGTAATATGTCCCTTCACAACACAACAAATATGGGTTTGTTTGGGGAATGGTGTTGATTAGTTAGTCTATAGAATAATGTGTTTATTGCTATATTGCTTCTCCGTGTGTGTTTATTGTTTGTTCGTGTCTCAGTGTTGGTTCTCATCCACCTGCACCTTTACTCGGCCCACTTCATCCTGTTACAGATTAAGGTTACAGTGTTTTGTGTTTTAACGGCTTATAGCCCTTAGTGAGGATACGTAGCCTATAGTGTAAGGGTGAGGGTGATTGCAGAACTCAACCAATTAGAGTTTAGGAGTATCTTGTGAACTATGAGCCATTATCACATTCTTTCTGTGTTTCAGAGACCATAGGGGAGTTTTGTTTAATGTAATCTTTTACAGATATGTTTCCTGTAACGGAACGGTTTACATGGACATTTTTATCTTATTTAACTTATTTGAAAATGTAAACACGTGATAACATTAAATTACTCCTAACCACAATTTGAGGTTATATGATGAGGCGTGACATTTGTCCTAATTTGCCCATCATTTGTCATAATTTGTCATAAATTGTCTACATCCTTTGTATTCTCTAAAAAAAACAAATGTTTTGATTTCCACACCTCCAGTTTTTGAAGGTGTGGTTTAGTTTAAACCAAAACCATAGGTTCATCAGTTATCAGTTTGTCTCTAATTAATCCATCATGTTTACTTGGATGTGCATTGGGGTAACTGCCCAAGTCCTCATATATTTGCTGATCAAGGGCAATAACATGTATTTGCTCTATATCAAAAGTGTCTTACTATCTACTGTACATAATAGTGCAAAGATGCAGAGGACACACAAGGTAATGACGAAGACTAATGGGATCTGGGGTCCCTAAATAGCATGTAAAGCCTTTGTTTCTTATCTGAGTCTCAGAGATTTTCAGGTTACCAGATGTTTACCGCTAGTGAGATTATAATTTAACATTTCATCCTAACACTCATGGGAGTTTGGTCTACTTGCTGTTACTTTTCTAGGAGATTACATTTTTAGGAACACAACAGAATGAAGGAAAAGTACAGTACAGTTTCATTCAATTTAAATAAAATTAAAAGACCAAAATATAAGGATCAGTACAAGGCTTCCTCTAGTAAACAATAGCAATACTAAACAAATAGCTGATCCCGTGGTACCGCTATCGTATGATACAGTAGACATGGTCAGTTCCTGTCCTGTATTCACAAGCCCCAGGCCTAAAACACAGGCATAGACAGAGCTGCTCACACTCCATAAATATTGACAGGTTTGATGTGCCCGCTGAGTGGAAAGTATGGGAGTTTCACTTGTCCGCCCCCAGGCCCATGACTCGATAATGGAAAGATTAAAAGCAGCAGTCATCACCCCACCCATACCAAAATGCAAGACTCCCACCTCCCTGTTTATCCCAATCCCTCTATTTTTACTCTCTACTAGCTGGGGTAAACAGATTTCAGTGGATTTGCTCATGTAAAGACTTGGCTAGTTTATGGTTGGGCCTCCCCACAATAACAGTGCGACAGTGATCGAGGCACCAGAGTGATCTAATTAAAGTAACCTAATGCTAGCTTGTGCAGCAGAGTAGTAGATCAGCCTGTTAGCCTAAACCTGACAGGGTCAACTCAGCATTGTTTGCAGAACTCAAGTGGAGCCAGACTTTCATCTGCATTAACTTGACTTGGCATTGTAGCACACTTGTCATGTCTCTACGACTGCTGCCCGCTATCATTACGGACAACGATGAGGACGATGACGGTAATTTCACAAATTGGATGAGTAGCTATTGGGGTCACGGAGCACCAGGTGGGCACACCAGAGAAAGAAAACGGAGTTTCAGAAGACCAGCGAAAACAAATGTGGATCGAAGAGCATCACTTCCCTGTGTGGTAAGGACAATACAAATTTAGCAATGTGCCCTATTGGATTGAGAAAAAAAATGTATATGTTGATAGAGCTAGTAAATCTCTTTGTCTACACTCACAGTATTTAATTATATATTAAATTATAAGTATAGTTATGACCTGGCAGGTTCCCAAACCAACACCAGTAATGTAGATGCACACAAGCATGCCCTCATTCAATACTACAAACACATACACACACACACACACACACACTCGCGCGCACACACACACACACACACACACATACACACACGGACACACAGACCAATGCAAACACACACACACGCAAACAAAGTCATAACAGCAATCAGTAACAATTGATTAATATTCTTGTAACGGGTCAAAAAACATTGAATCCTATTTGTATGATGAGTACTGACAATCATCCACCAAAAGTCTTCAGTGAGATAGGTATAGGTTTTGCTATTCTGTTATTTTAAATAACACGACTTTTAGCTAAAAGGAAATCAGTACAGTATGTAGTAATTGTATTAGTTATTTTTCCAGGTAGAAATGGCCCATTACTGTAAATACAGTATTTGGATGTACTTTGATGATGAGAGTTTTGGAAGCTAGCCTAAGATGGGATCATGTTCATCAGTGCTTTACCAAATACTTTTGTTTCCAACGGCTTTTCAAATATATTAAATAAGATTGATTATAACAATAATCACAATACATACACATACTACATTCACATGAACAATTTATCTCCTGAGAATCAGAACTTTAGTACTGATGTGTGGCCCCAAACCTATCACATAATAGTCACCAGTACAAATTGTTCCTTTTGGTGTTTTTCTTGCTATGTTTTTACCCCCAGCATGACTGTCTAGAGCAAAATATAATTGTCTTGATGCATTGTCATAACTGATCACTGCAAATTCACAGACAACAGAGCATTACAACATCCCACAGATATGTACACAGTTTCAGGAGTAAAGGGAATAGCTCAGGGAATAGCTAAAATGGCACAAAAAAAATTTGACCACACAAAATTAGAAAATTGTGGAAAGGTCATCAAGTTATAATGTTTTAAAGTGATACTTAAAATCCTTCTCTTTATTTCACCTTCAGTCACAATTAGAATCCATGAAGTTGAACAGGCTCCATGCAGATACAATGGCGAAAACAAAGGAAGAAAAAGCGGAGGTCCGGCCCCATCCGAGAGCACAACGAGTCTCCTCAGACGACAACACCCGTCCCAAGACAGCCATGGCAGAGAACCGCATCACAACTATCCCAGAACTCACAGAGTTTTTCGAGAAAAGACTTTCATTGCGCAATAAGGAGACCCATTCTTTGGTAAGAAGTGATATACTGATCACTGTGATGCACACCATAGAAAATTTAGCTCTGTTATTTGGCTGTGGTTATTTCTATATTAACTCAGTTTTAAATTGTTCATGAAGGTCCTACTGGTGACAATAAATTTGCATTTATTGGTTATCAAGTTCATAACACCCTCTTAGGTCCAGAGGTTATTGGCATGAGTGCTTTACTGTAAGTAAATCAATGTTTTCTAGCCATTGTCGTAGGACATTTTTTATAATGTGGCAGAATGCCATTCTATAAATAGGTCTTAAGCCTCAAATCCATGCCTTGTTTTGTATACAAAATTGAAGAAGTAGGGTGTATTTATTGGCCACAGGGGTCAGAGTGCCAAGTTGGCGAGATCAGCCACACAACAATGTGCACATATTTGTCGGGTCCATTGTGTGTTAGTTACTGGTGTCTCATGATGCATGTTGTACTTTGTGTTGTGATTTTGGGTCACCTTGGACCGTGAGAAACACCATTTCGTTCATTTGTATACCCTGTATGTGGATGGATGACAATGAACGTAATTTTAACTTCCCATCCAAACATACAGTAGCCTTTATGGCATTTGCCTAACCTTACAATCAATGGATTTCAAAAAGACTATTCGGCCCAGGTATTACAGTGTGCATGCATCCACTACATGTGGAAATAATGTGCTTCTAATGGGGGTTTACGCTACAACTTAAAAGTTGCTTAAGCTTTACATTCAAATGTTGCACTACAACCCTAGCCTGGGAACCAGACAAATCTGAGTGCTCATGTTTTATTTGCTCTGGCAGATACTAATACGCATTTGCAAATTAGTCTGGCGACGGTAGGCTACTATGACCCTCTAATATTACATACATTTCTAGTCTATTCTTCTGGTGTTTCCATGACACTGTCCATGTGAGGGTGCTGTAAACTAATGGTTTCTTTGAGAGGATATAAAAGGATTTTTCTAGTTAAAATTTCACAGGTGCAATTTGTTTGGCTGTAGTGAGTCTGAGACTTGATACAATATAATTAATGTATATATACACAATTTTCATAAAGGTTTGATTTTTTTCTTTTTCATTTTTGTCTTGAGACTTGCTGAGACTGTTAATATACATGATATTGTATGTTAGATTTAAAGTAAAAAAAAATCCTACTGGATTGTACTTACTGATTTTTGGAGGTGTGGTTGCATATTCCACAAAACTATGATACAAGGTCACATTTGTTATTGCAACAATGGGGTTTTTGTTAGTACAATTTGTTAGTAGTACAATTTTGTTAGTACAATCAACAATTTGTTGATACATTGCAGCGGTACTCAGCTCTTTTGGAGTCTTTTGGAGCCATGAGTCCAACTGGTTTTCATTGTAGTCCTCTAATCATGATGGGTGTCATTAAAGGGGTAATGAGATCTACTGCAAGATCTACTGTAATATCTAATGCATTACACAGTATTTTAAACTTCCTGTTTTGAGTATTTGATTAGAAAGCTACAATACACACATAATACCTGCCCAGATTTAGAGTTCACTCAACCCGAATGCCCTCTATACTTTCAGCTGAAGTCCATCCATCTATATACCATCACAGTGTTTGGATGAATTATAGTCTCAGTGTTTTGTTTTTTGAGCTTGTGTTGTGTAACTATAATTGTGGTAGACCTATTTCAGTGACCCACAGTTAGATACTGCACATATAGTAAACACAGTTCTAGGACTGTGTTAACTGTTTAACAAAAATATTGATTGTTGATTATTTTAGATGTATTGTTGTTGTTATTGTTTTACAGAGTGATGCAGATAGCCTGTGTCTCATCTGCCATGAAGGCATGCGTAACAGCAGTGGGGGAGTTCACGAGCTGCACTGCACACACCGCTTCCACAGAGAGGTACATGTCTATGTATAATTGCCTGACCAAATAGACTGCGGTAGCTAAATGATATTTTACATTTCATGTATTACACTAGGCCTATATTCTTCCCGCAAGCAGTTTTCCCCTAATGGAACCTTTTCACAGACACGTCTATAGAGTCTAGGCCTATAGATAATAATATGAATAATAGGTCTGACTGATTTAGGGGTTCTGAGCAATGACAATACAATCCTGCCTAAAGTTGGGTTAACCCCCATGACACGTCTTTGAAGAGGGTACATTATTTTACAAAATGGACTTTAGACCGCAATCATGGTGGATGTTGCATATTAGGTTCATGATGCGTGGATATAATTAGGCTACTGTATCTTCTTTAATGTGCATGATTTGTGCTGGTCAGGAAACACCCCAAACCGGCCATTCCCAGTTGAAGCATTGGCGATCTGTTCCTTTACCATGATCTGTGAACTTACGTGGTGTCTCTGGTTGTTGGGTCGAGAAGGCAGCGCGGAGGTTAGAACAGGGCAGGCCCCGCAGCGGCAGCGCAGCGGCAGCATGCGAGATCAGGAGCTCCTCCGATGAGAGAAGTAAGTCTTCAAACGAACGACTCTTCCAGGAGCGGGATTACAACAAGCCTCGCCGCCAACTATCCCTTCGGAGACATCGCTGATTAGCCTATTAGCAAACATCTACTCGTGTACATCCGGAATGAGTGGGTGGAATGTTTGCATTCACGGACCCACATTATGTTCCCTTTACCTTTGAAGGGTGTTTAACTTAAAACGTTTCCACATCAGGCCCTAGACTGTGTCTGCCTTTACCCAGGTATCTGGTTTGGACCCAAGGAATATTTCCGCTGGTCTTTATGGTTTAAAGTTATGTTACTTTTCTATTTTAAGATAGATACCAAAAAAGCCTTGGGAATGTTTATGAATTGCTGCATATTTAAGGAGCACTAATGAATTTATGTAATAGGATAGGCTACCAGTTTTCTATGCAAATTATAATTTCGGATAAAATTAGGCTGTTTATCTGTTCTCAAGTTAATGTTGAGGTTATTTATGTAGCTCTTCTACCTGAAGATTGTGCCCCTGTGTTTAAGTTTGAAATAGCCTGTTGAACTTTCATGATATGTATATTTTTTCTGTGTTATAAGACAGGCTAATTACAGTACACCATCCATCTCAAAAGTTGATCAGAGATCCACTAGTCCTACTTTACATTATGTTGATAGTCTACAGAGATATTGTTGCTCATTGAATAATTACAAGTATCTAATATCTTCCTGTGTTTTCTGAATGGATTGTTTTTTATGTATATATATTTAAAGCAAATTTGAGCTTTTGTTAAACCCTCTATGCTGTAGCTTCCTAACAATTTATTAATTTTAGACACGTTTATCCAAAGTGACTTTGAGCCAAGGGAGCTCAATGTTTTAACAGTTAAATTCAAATCTGCTTTAAAGCATAATTTTTAGGGTACATGTTCTGAACTACAAATATATATGTTCAGATACTGTATTTAATTAACTACTGTATTCAATTAACTAAAGATCATTATTTGTAGTAAATCATACTATGCTTGTTAGATATGTCAGATTAGGCTGTCAATGTGACTTGCTTATATGTTTTAAAGTCACATGATCAATAGGCCCTTTTTTAGAAGTCTTCTATAGATCTTGATTCACATGTTTTCAATTAAATTTGTTTTGCAAATTATTTGTAATTCTCATGAAACATCATACGTGTTGTATGTTTATGTGGTTTGTGATCTGCTGTGCCATAAAATGAAAACAATTTAAACAGCTTAAAAAGGGACTTTATTATATCTGGGCTCATCAACATGATGTATGCTGATGCAGGAAATTGATTTAGGCCATTTCACTAGTACTGTACAAATACTTTTCATTTCAGAAAATACAAAAATCTGACATGACTAATGGCCTGATCAGGAGTTTTGATCTTGACAAACACATGCAATGTGAAGGTCAGATAGAATGCCTGCCGGAAATTAGCTACTGGCCCCGTTAAGGAAAATCAATACCAGCAGTAATCATAATGCATCCCTTTGGTTTACTGTCAACTGTACTGCGGCTTTATGTTTAGACATTTACTAAAATGGTCAAAGCCTGTATATAAGGATTAACGTTGCTTTAAATTCTTTCTTTCTAAAAAAAGTTGACTAATTTTCTCACAATGTGTTACAGAGCACGGAGGAATGGGTTTTGAGGAAACAGACATGTCCTGCATGTTGTGCCCATGTGACTGTACCTGAGCCCCTCTACTGGTCCTCCGCTCACATTAAGTGCCATGATGACCCTGATATTCCCTGCCTCTTTCCCCACTCATACTTTCGCATGTACCTCAAGAAGAGCCCCCCCCCACACACACACACATCTACTGTATGTGTTTCTGAGTGAAACATATTTTGTCTATGCGGAGTGACCTATTGACCTATGGTCTTATTGTTTTGCATGTCCAGCATTACCTTGCCTTACCCTTGACAGTGTTTGCATGTACTTGTTTTGCCTGAGCTTTAATCTCATCTCATACAATAGCATATACAATTGCACAATGTATTCTGGAAAATCAAATAATAAATCTTAAGATTTTCTGTTCACTTTTTCTTTTAAACAATTTATTGTAAACAATATATTAGTGACACATGTGTACATTTATAAAGGCTATATATCCATGTGTGTCAAAGATTATTATTTCAAATGTATTATATTGATGTTTTCTGACCTTATAAGTCACTAATCAGTATTTGCTGTCTATATGGGCTGCCCCCTTATACTACATTTTAAATTAAACTGCTTAGTCTGCATTACAAATGTATAATGAATAATATTTAGTAAACATAAATGGAATATTTGTAAGTGTATAGCCATATGAAAATTCCTGTCTATCACATGGAGCAGATAGGGGTTAAGCATCTTGCTCATGGATGCTTACAGATATGGCAACACTGGGTCTTGAACCCACAACCTTCAGGCTGGGAGTCTAAGGCTTAGACCACTAGACTATCCTACTGGCTGTTTTGTAATAAAACCTGTCATTGGATAATAATAGTTTAATTACTATAGCTACATCACAGAACAGAACAGACAATTACATATCTATCATTATCGTCTGTCTCGTTTTAATGTGGCGTCATATTACTGACTGTAATGTAGGATACTGACGCCGACTTAGTTTAATAACAATAGACATGTATGCCTTGTGAATAGGTGCCACTTTCCCCACTGTAAGACAGCGTGCTTAGACTTGCGTCCTTGTCTCTCGAATCTAGCTTGCCTGGATGAGAAATGAACTAGTGGTTTTGTCTAGTCTGGATGTGACGTGATGGGGTTCCGCTGGGCTCCTAGTCCTGCAGGCGGGGTAAAAGTGCACACGTGGAACATTGTTCATTTAAGACTGAAAAAGCCCACAGCCAATCAATACAAGAAGTTATGACGCGCTCCTTCAACAGTCACCCAATGGGAGACATTTTGGGGATGTAATTTAATGTAACAAAAAAAATAAAAGACCAAACAAACAGCAGGAGAAAAATAAGGCTGAAGAGAGGATGGTTTGGTTCGATGTCGAATGAATTAGCTTTCTGTTATGTTGCCTCTCATGGAGATGCAATGTTTTTTATTACGCAGGAAACTGATTTAAGAATGGAAAACAATTAAATGTTTAGTTGTTTAAAGCCGAATCCATTCTCATGAACTTTTTGTCTCCAGATACAAACTTAGGTAAGAAACTATTTTTGAATCTGCTTTTTCTGTCTATTAGCCTACATTTTATTTAGCGTGCTAGAGGATCCACATAGCCTAGTCTACTGTACGTAGGCTTTTTTGCTTACATTTGCTTACACACTATATAGGACTATTTAAATATCGTGTGATACTCTTGACATTTTTGGCACACATAATAACTTATATAAGTGGTGAAATAAACGTATAGTTTAGGCCTATATAATAAACGTAAAAGAAACCTATAAAAGTTTATTTTAGCGCTGTAGGCTGCTCATCCGCTACTCGTCGACCTTTATAAAGGTAGACTTAGATTTGGTATGACTGCCTGTTGTTTAGTAGACTAAATAGCTTCTACTGTAGGCCTATATGTCGAGAGTGTGTATAGCCTATCGAATTTATGGTTATTTGGCTCTCAGGCTGTGAAAACCAACAACCTAACCACCAAGAGCTCAGCAATTAACCAACCAACCAGGTAGGAAAAAAAATAGAATGATTTTAATAAACAATGGCAAATTATTTGTACAGGTAGTTTGTCTCACGGATTTCTACTAAAAAAATATTAGGCTTCATTGTATTAGAATACATAATTGTCTGTTTACACACTGCTGATCTTATCTCCTCCAACTGGTTGTGATAAGCACTCAAAATGGACTGATTGCCATGGAGACTGGAGTGTTTTCATCTGTCTGGAGAGGATACACAGCATAAGAGCTATGTTTATAGCAGCTTAGTTTAACATGACAAAAAACCCTTTGTTGTTTTGCAAAATTGATTCTGTCATTTTCGTCATAAAGGGGAGCAGATCCATAAACAAGAACACAGGTTTAATGTTTAGAATATCCATAAAATGATAGGCATGTCATGAGAAGTATGAAAGTGTGCACACGAAAATTAGAGTGGCAGTAGACTACACATAAACGTGATATATTATACATTTGATTTGAATATTCAGGATATGTGTTTTGTTGTTAGACTGTACAGAGACAAAAAGTTCCCATGATAAAGAAACACATCAAAGTTAAATCGGTTATTTATTTTATAGAATAACATGGAAACTGCAAATAACAAATCTAAGCCTAAAAGTGATTAGTGCAAATTCAGCAAAAAAAACTAAATTAAAGTCCCCATGCACCCAGGTCTTTGAGTTACTTAGACTTATACTGCTCTTGAGGTGTATATTAATTTCTGATTTCAAATTAAATTATCTTTACATAGGGCCAGGGTGAACTGTGTTCAACACATCTCAAACACTATTGGCTATTGTAGAAACAATCCCCTCAACACATCCCTCCCAAACTTCCTGTTTCAAGAGGAATTAACGTCAACAGTGAGCCATCTGGTGGGGAAAAATACAATTGTGCAATTGTGTCTTGTAACCAGAAGGAGCCCACATTGTGCCAAGTTATTCTTTAACTATGGACTTATAATACTCTGCAAATACATATTGTTAATCTATGTTTTCTTCTATGGTGAAGGTGTGTAATTATGGGGAGCTTTCAGGGCCATGCACTTCCTGGAAGCTTCTTCTTCATAGCCGGGCTCTGGTGGACAGCTAAGCACTCCCTCCGGTACACCACTCGCAGGAACAAGAATCTGGGTTCCACTCGAGTGATGAGCCGAGCCTCACAGCGGCGTCTGGAGATAATCGAGAGCTCGGTCATGCTGTTCTTCTCTGTCGTTGGTATGTAGGTCTGCCAGTGCATACACTCACAACGCATGGATAAGATATGGTACACAGCATGTGTGCGTATCGAATATTCTACCCCAAAGACTGAGCCATTCTGGAATGTTGTTTGTTGGATATATTCTTATAGTAATTTAAACATTATATAATAAGGAAAATAACCTTTTCTGGGGGTGGGGGTTAGATATGGCCTTAATGGATCATTATTCCACTCTTTCTCTCACACCAGATGTGGCGGAATACTAAAACACAAATACAAACATACGACCTAACTCCTGACTGAAAAAGTTTTTAATGTTTCCTCTGTGGCGTTCTTCAGGAATGTTGGCAGAGCAATTTGCAGCAGATGGACCCAAGCTCCAATTGTATAACTCTTCAGAGCAACACTGGGCCCAGCTAATGAACTGGCAGCATAGCACCATGTACCTGTTCTTCGGTTTAGCTGGGGCTGTTTCGCTGATCATCCACACTACAGAGGCTGCACCACTGGCACTGGACCGATTAATGTTGGCCATTGCCTTTTTTAACGAAGGTAAGAAATCTCAAAATAACTTTATATACAGTGGTATTAGAGAAGTTTGGAAACCCTTTGGAATAATCTGGATTTCAGCATTAATTCCTCATGAAATGTGGTCTGATCACATCAGAGTCACTGTGATAGACACTCAAAGTATGTTTTTATATGCCATTAAAACATTCACAGTCCAGCCTGGGAAAAGTATATGAACCCTTATACAGTATTTAGTAACTATAGAACCTCCTTTTAGAAGCAATAACCTCCACCAAAGTCTACAAAAGCCTTTCTAATAGCCGATTATTATTATTATTAAAAAAGTATTACTTTCCCCTCCCCCAGGGTTTCTTTTTCTCTACCACCTCCATGACAGAGCTATGCTGGACGTACACGTACACCAGCTCCTGCTGTACGCCATCTTTGGAGAGGCTCTAGTTGCCTTCCTGGAGGTTTTCCACAGAGCCAACATTATTCTGGAGCTGCTGCGATGCACACTCACTCTCTTACAGGGCAGTTGGTTCTGGCAGGTAGGTAAAGATGTGCGCACAGTGTTGCTGTGAGGGAGATTAAAAACTAACAATTATATAATTATGTTATTGGTAAATATTATGTTCATATTTATATTTGTTTATAACTGAGTGCTTTGTGTGTATATCTATAAGCCTATGCTCTTTTTCTTTTGTAACACCTACATTTTCCTTTAAGGATAAATAGAGGGTTATGAAACTAACTCAACTTGACATTTCTTGACAGAATTAGTGTTCTAACCAAAGAGCTTTCCTGTGTGTTGCAGATTGGATTTGTTCTGTACCCGCCAAATGGCTCTGAGTGGGACCTCAAGGATCACAGCAATATGATGTTCATTACAATGTGTTACTGCTGGCACTTAGCATTTGGCATGCTAATTGTTAGTGTGCTCTACTGCACCATCACCTGGTGAGAAATTGCACTGCATCAGATATGTCCACATATTTTTTTGGTACTGAATATAATGGAAATGAAAACAAACAGCTGCATCTCTTCATATATCTACTACTGGAGTTTATATTAAGATGTCTGACTTTGTTTTATTTCATTTTTATTCTATTTACTTTTCTATAGTGTCATTCACTCCAGGTTGAAGAGCACCCCTCCGATGGAAATGGGACTGCTAAAGCCCAGAGAGAGGGAGCCTGAATCAGAGGATGAGACTTTATGAATGCCTGTGTTTATTTAACTTAAGCTTTCCTTCACTACTTTACAATGAATTCAGGGACACAAGCAATTCCAGCATTACTATTATTGGAAGCAAGGGACACAAAATAGAAAAGGGAGACGGAAGGGGTTTCTTGAAGAAATCCCTACCTCTATTTAATTTAATCAGATGTAAACCCAGCTTTCGTCAAGCGCTCATTTTTTGTTATTTATTATGTTATTATTTATAATCATGCATGTTTTTTTCCTATCATATAATTTTAGCATTCATATATATTATATAATTTCTTCAATTTGCACATACATGAGTACATGAACTACATTGCATGCTTTTTATTTGACCTGCAAAAGTTACCTTGTCAAAGAAATTTGTTAAGTGCTGCCATCATCTGAAGAATAGCCTTTATTACGTTATGTATGTACAGCAGTTATTATCAGGACAATATATTTGGATATGGACTTAAAAGCAGCTGTATCAAAATATTTTAATTAAAATGTATTTATTTTTTACTGTAAAATGTTACAAATTATTGAGTGGGATCTTGAAATGAGATAACAAACATTCTAACGTGTTTAAATGTTTAGATGTTGCATTTTGATAAAATAAAGAAGGCTTATTAATCAAAACAGCACCTGGTGCCTATTTTTGATTTTGTACAATGTTGTGTTACCAAACTTTCTCATGCAATGTACCCTGACATTTGGTCAGTGTTATTTTTAATAAAGAATTGTATTACTTCACTACTTTAGTTTAGGGCTAGCCTAGTAGGCTACTTTGCAACTATAGTAGCCTAGTAGTCTACATCGTCTGGAGGTAGGCGTACTGCCACCAGAAGTCGCTGTGGGTCCGGTTCATTCTCGTTCCTGTACCTGAGCAGGTGCCTGGCAGCTGACAAATTGCCAAATAACTGATGTGAAGCTGCTGGTCGCGTAAACAGATTGGAGGAAACTATAAAAATAAACGATAACCCGGAGCTGGCGTTTTAGTTATGGACAAACTAAAGGCAGTTTTAAGTGGCGAGGAAGGGCCGAAAGATGACAAAACTATCTTACAGGTAATTGCCTTAATCTTCGATATTGTAACACAACTCAATTACTGATTGGAAAGTCTGAAAATGTGAACATTCTTTTTGTAGGCTGCCAATGAAGCTTCAACTCTTGGATGGGGTACCCGTGTGAAGGGATTCGTTGGCTGTTTTGTGATTGGGGTTGTGTGCACCGTATTGGTAGGTGCAATATTATTATTTTATATATATATATATACAATGTCTTCTACATTCTACCTGGGAGATGAAAAAGTGAGCAGTTGGTGTGGCTTTACTGGTTTGTCTTGCTTTCAGGAATGTTGTGCGAGTAGGCTAGGTTATGCATGGTGCGTGCGCGCTCCTCCCAGTTTATAATTAGGCCATTGCTAGCCCGAATTTATTACGATGAGTAGCCTGATGAGAAACAAAGTTTTCAAGATTAATATGTTATCAGAATATTTCCATGCCATTTAATAGAAATGTAGGCTCTCTAGGGTAAATTTCAGAAGAGTGTTTCTTTTGTAATGTGAGATTTTTGGCATTGAATTGAGTGCGAGATCCGTGAAGGGATTTTGTCAACCACAAACGGTCCAGAGCGAAAAAATTGAATTATGTTTAACTTTTTTTTTCTTGCAGGGAGTATGTATGCTGTTTATCCCAAGGATTGGAATCATTCTGTTTATTGTCTTTTATACCTTTGGGAATGTCTGTTCCCTGTGCAGGTAGTCTAAGAGTCTTTTAAGAATAACTGTAGTAAACATTTTTATGCTAAATATTTAAGTGCGAGTTTTAACTGATGACTTTGAGTCTGTCTAATAGCACCATGTTCCTGATGGGTCCCGTGAAGCAATTAAGAAGGATGTGTGACAAAACAAGAGCACTTGCCACTACAATTATGATTGTGAGTGTACATTTTCTGTTTTAATCTGTGCATTTCGGCCCCTTATACACACTATGAGAAAACTTGCTGCCTTGGTTTGCTCTATAATAAGTCAAACATTGCTTATTCACATTTGTTCCCTTTTAGACCTGCCTTGTGTTGACTCTTTGTGCTGCATTTTGGGTATGTGATCTTAGCAAAGAAAAATTCAGACTACATCTATTTATGTTCTCAACACAATTATTATTGCTTATACTTGCATACACCATCAATCTTTTTCTTGCAGTGGAAGAATTTTGGTCTTGCTTTGTTGTTTTGCATTTTGCAAGTCTTATCTTTGGCCTGGTGAGACACATTTCCCTTTTTTGCTTGTATTTTGGTCTGAGATTTGAACTTCAAATACAGTAACTGTCACCTACAACCTTTCTTATTCCGCAGGTATGGTTTGTCATACATCCCATTTATGAGGTGAGGATTTGCACATACTAAAGTAAACATTCAATACCAAGATGTGCCACAAGCAATGTAAGCCTATTTATTCAATTTCTTTCCAGGGATGCAATATTGAAGGTGGTGTCAGTGTGTATGAAGTAAAGACATCAGAGGAGGTTGACGTGAAGCAAGGAATTATGAAGTATCTTTCACAAACAGATTGGTCCCTTGAGATGAATCTGCTTCAGAGAGCCAATCTTTTTAACACTTTACTTTATGATTATTTTTATTTTCTCTGGGAGGTTTTGGATTACCATATATTTTTTAGATCACTTTCATTATATTTTGGCCAATGTAAATACTTGTAATAAATATATTTATTTGAATTGTTTGTATTCCAATGCACACCAATATTTTAAGTACTAATGGGAATATAGTACTTTTTTATAGATAATTTAAGAGAACCTTTGCATAGTTCCTTTTATCTTTCTAATCATCTCTATTTTGATGAGTTTATCCTGCCAATAAATATCAAATATAATCAAATATTATGATTAATGGCCTGTTTTTATCTAAAGTCAGCAGGTAAGCTTCAGGCACATGCATAGTCTTGTATTGGAACTTTTACGTTGCATACTGGCATGAAGGATAACACTGTTCTCTTGAGTCTACTGCACATTGTAAACGGCTATACCTTATTCAGTGACCTGGAAATGCTACCGATGAGCGGTACACTTCCTTCCTGTCTAAATAAATTGTTGAAGTCCATGTCCACTCAGGTATTTTGAGGTAATGTGGTTGATTAGACTTGTTCTTAGGTGTGGGCGTGCTCACTGCTTGCTCAGTCTCTTTTAGTATATGCAATGGTTGCATTATAACCATGGGGTGGGAAGGTGGCAAGCAAGGCATAATACGTGCATACAACTGTTTTAACAATACTACGCATGCGCGAAACGCCTGCTAAATGAGAATTTTCCACATGTTAAGCTGGTCTACCATTACCAGTATCAAAATAGCGCTGTATAGGTAACTCATAATTTTTGCTGACAAAAATAAATTTATTTGAACTAGGAGATGTGTCTCTCCCCTGCCGTTCCCAGTTTCTCCTAATCACGTGACATAACCAGGAAGACCGGCGCAAAACATTCGCGCTTCAAACTAAACTTCCCTGGGCTTGAACAGAAAGTTGTGTAAACGTGATACGACATTACGACAGGGCCGCTACGCTACCCACGAAACATGTCAATCTTCTTTGTGAAAATCAACTCTACTGTGCCAGTTAAAAAGAAGGCAAATATTGCTCTCGGTGATTTGCAGAATTGGGGCTTACAAGGTCTGTACGTTTTTTGATTGCCTCTAGGGCGTCCCTAAGTGAAGTGTGTACCATAGATCTCGATCTGTGTGAAGTGGCCTAATTTTTCCCATAAAAGCCCTCTATAAACTTGTTTCTTTTTAGGAATACTGAGATCATATCAGCTGGATGGTGTTCAGTGGCTAACTCAATGCCTGAAGATTCAGCAAGGGTGCATTTTAGGGGATGAGATGGGGTTAGGAAAAACCTGTCAGGTGTGTGGTCCGATAAAGTCAATATAATTACAATAATTTGTCACCCCTGTAGGCTATTAATGTAGGGGTGTAGTCAAATAAAACACTGCAAATTCAGGCAGGACACGTTTTTGCCTGTAGGGGTGTTTTCTAAGTATGCTTTCAAAATCCACACAGACAATTTCACTGCTGGTGTATATGACAGGAGCTCTTGGAGAGAAAGGACCATTCTTGGTCCTCAGCCCGTTATCTGTCCTGGAGAACTGGAGAAAGGAGTTGGAATGGTACCAAGGACTCTTTACATATGATATTTTCATCATTTATTTGCCTAAGGACTTTGCAACACAGCCAACACTAAACATCAAATTAAGGAATTGTGTACAGTATACATATATTAACACTAAAAATCTGTTGCCCACAGCTTTGCCCCCTCTTTGACTGTGCTGTGTTACAAGGGTGACAAAGAGAGAAGGGCTGAGATTCAAAGGGATTCACATAATATGCATTTCAATGTCCTGCTCACAACCTACGAGGTAACAAACAAAAAATTATATATATATATATATATATAGTAATGCCTTGTTTTATGAAAAAAAGAGTAATTATGAAATGAGGATGGTGCTTCATGTAGAAACTAAAACTCTTTCATTTTTTTAAATTT
>JAODLI010000019.1:4177695-4215874 GCA_027575585.1 Percopsis omiscomaycus
TGTTTTGCAAAAATTTTACCCCCCCCCCCCCCCCCACCCACACACACACACACACACACATGCATTTAACCTACGCAGTGATGTTAGGTTAGGTTTTGTGTTTTAGTAGGTTTTAATGAACTCTCAGTCGTGGTGTCTAGTCTGACCACTTATGATGTCTGGCTTGACCAAGCTGACGTCTGTAATCTCAGGAAAGGCTCTACTTTAAACAGCCTACTCTCCTTTAGTGTAGAGAATGAAAGCCATCGCTTCCCCTTTAGTTAAAACTATCTTAGTTCTCTGAAGGACTTCCCTGTGCCTTGCTCTTTCTTTCTTTCATTGTCCTTCTTTCTTTCCTCCTTCCTTCCTTTCTTTCACACAGATTATTTATCCATCTGGAGACTATCCATTCAACAGAAAAGAAACACACATACCCAATCATGCCAGATGAATAAAGGTCTTGGTGGTTAGAGAATACACAAGCGTGGTGTGTGAGCACACATTGGAATCGGAGCGCACATGCAGCCGCAAGGACTGTGTGTCGAATGTGCGCGCAGTATGTGAGCGTACGTGATCGCTCGTGTGTCTCGGCGTCAAATGAAATATCACGACATGATTTATTAGGTTGTCAAACTGTTGAGGACATGTACCTTGAGTCAAGTGTAAAGAATGCATCAGCAAGTGGAAACACAATTACATATTCTAACAGGAGTCAGCACTGTCAGGGGGAAGCATAGCGTCACTTAGGTGGAATGACAGTATACACTTGCGTAGTGTATACTGTAAACATCTCGGACATTTCGTGCATATTCTGCACTCTTTTCTAACCGTCTCAACTGGGAAAAGACCGTTGAGCCCTAATTCTTTAGTGCACGACGGAGCACACTCTTTGGTTGTCAAACATAACATTATGGTTTCTTGCTCAGCTCAAGTGAGAGCCTAGCTTCAAGGCGAGGCTACAAGGCAGCTCTTTGTAGCACAACTTCCCAGGAATTCTGGCCTGTGATCTTTGGGTGATGTTTAGATTGAAAACATGGCGGCTTGTGAGGGGGCTAATCGTCTTTGACGTGACCTCACCAACGTAAACACCTTAGAACGGCTTCATTTTTTAGCACCTTTGGAAAACTCAAGTCAAATGAAATAGGATGTAATGTGGAAAATGTGTTCAATAACTATCTGTGTCTAATGTAATATGAGTCCATTTGGGTGCAGAGCTCATGCTGTGTCTGTTTATCCTGCAGGGCAGCCTGAACCCCTGGACCAGCAGAAGCAGCAGGTGACGGTGGATGAGGGGACAGACCTCTTCACCTATAAAGGGAATGACGTGGAGTCCTATGTGGCCACCAGCACGCCCTCCGGGCTCTACCAGCTAGAGCTGCTGTCCACAGAGAAAGACAGCAACTTCAAAGTGTACGCCACCACTACTCCGGAATCCGACCAGCCCTACCCAGAGCTGCCTTACGACCCCCGCGTGGACGTTACCGCTCTGGGCCGCACCACGGTCACCTTGGCCTGGAAACCCACCCCCACGGGCTCTCTGATGGGCCAGCCCGTCCAGTACTGTGTAGTCATCAACAAGGAGCATAACTTCAAGAGCATGTGCGCTGCCGAAGCCAAGATCAACGCTGACGACGCCTTCATGCTGGCCCCAAAGCCCGGCAGGGACTTCAGCCCGTTTGACTTCGCCCACTTCGGCTTCGTCCCCTCCGACAACGACTTTGGAAAGGACCGGGGTCTCACAAGCAACAAGATCTCCCGGGCCTACACGGCCAAACCCAAAGCTTCAGACATTCTGAAGGTGTGCATCGGCAATAAGAACATCTTCACCGTGTCGGACCTGAAACCGGACACGCAGTACTACTTTGACGTCTTTGCGGTGAACTCCGCCACCAACACCAGCACGGCGTACGTGGGCACGTTCGCCCGCACCAAAGAGGAGGCCCGGCAGAAGACGGTGGAGCTCAAGGACGGCAAAGTAGCCGACGTTTTCATCAAGAGGAAAGGGAGCAAGTTTCTGCGCTTCGCACCCGTCTCCTCCCACCAGAGGGTCACGTTGTTCGTCCACACCTGTCTGGACGCCGTCCAGGTGCAGGTGAGACGCGACGGGAAGCTGCTCCTCTCCCAGAACGTGGAGGGCGTACGGCAGTTCCAGCTGCGCGGGAAGCCCAAGGCCAAGTACCTGATCCGCCTGAGAGGCAGCAGGAAGGGCGCCTCGACCCTGAAGGTCCTGGCTACCACGCGACCCAGCAGCAAGCAGCCCTTCCCCTCGCTCCCCGAGGACACTCGCATTAAAGCCTTCGACAAGCTGCGCACCTGCTCCTCGGCCACCGTGGCCTGGCTGGGAACACAGGACCGCAACAAGTACTGCGTCTATCGCAAGGAGGTGGCCGAGAACTACGGCGAGGAGCAGCGCCGCCGCGAGCAGAACCAGTGTGCCGGGCCGGAGACGCGCAGGAAGTCGGAGAAGGTCCTCTGCAAGTACTTCCACAGCCCCAACCTGCAGAAGGCTGTGACCACAGAAACCATCACAGGTCTGGAGCCAGGCAAGACCTACCTGCTGGACGTTTATGTGGTGGGCCACAATGGTCACTCCGTCAAATACCAGAGCAAACTGGTGAAAACAAGGAAATACTGCTAAATGACTCTGCAAAGAAAAAATCTATTATAAATATATATATTAAATAAGTTTATTTAACTCTAAGTGATATTCTACTAAGGAGTGTATACAGACTGACTACTCACACAGCTGATGGGCCTGTGGCAGAGACAGAACTGTTTGTAGAGAGAGATATCAACCTGTATATTTATGTTTACATTTCATTGTGGCTCTTCTGGCTGACCTATTGCGAGAGGTGCTTTGTTGCCGGGCTCTGGGATTGCCACATCCCATTGCCACTGGGGAGGCAGAACTTCAAAGATCATTTCATCTCGTGCGTTTCTTTGTTGATGCATGACTTTTGATTCTATCGCTCATACTTCCTTCATTTTCAATTCACGTTGACCTGCGGGGATAGTCGCTACCAGCGTTGTATAGTTCTCTCAGTGCATATTCAGTACATGTTTTAGGAGAGATTTAAATTATTTTATACTTTTATGCTTCTTTTTTTGTTGATTGTTTGTTTTTATGGATGATGATAATTACATTGTTATTAAGGAAATTCCATTTCTATGAGGAAATTGTCATAGTTGAGACATTCCCTTGTGTATCTCAGCCAGTGTTTGCTCTCAAGCCCGTCTGTAAATGTGTTCTGTGCTGGAGGTCTGTGTATTATCACTGTATCACTGTGTGTGTCACGTGTACAGAGTTGTCCTGCCAATATTCATGTACATAAACACTAAATATAGAACGAGTAATCCCTGTGTCACCCTGGGTGTCATGTTCTTTTGCCGGGCCAGTTGCTTTCACAGCCGTGACTCCGTGACGAAGGTGCACGCTGTTTGTAGCCCGAGAGGCCTGAATTGCTGCATGTTCACACCTGGCATAATTTGGGGCATACTGATGTGAAATAAGAACATAATCCCTGGAAAGGTTTGTGAATCACAGACAGATAAAAATGCCAGGAATGAAGGATTATCCTCTGGAATGTTTTCAAACGACTTTGAAAAGATCTCATACAATGAGTGATAAGTGTTCTCATAGGGGCGACCAAGCGCCACAGCACTACAACTTTGAACCTCTTTTAGTGTATACAATCAAATCAGTGTATGTACACTCTAAATAAAAAAAATGCATCTTGGCACCTTAATGGTTTCAGTGCTTGAGCAATCTTTTTGTTTAATAATATATCTTTAGGGAAAAGGTTTAGGGAAGGTTTGTTTTCTAACAATTAAAGGACAAAGACGATTTCACAGATCTCACATTTTTTTTATATTTTCCCATGGGGAAAATATAAAAAAAATCCCATCTTCTATAGAACTGGGTGACTTGCAATACAACTTCTTCATCATAATATTTAACCAAAAATAAGCGTAGAGTAAGACCAGGAACACATCAGCAGCACACATATCCACACGTTCCAATTAGGAAGAGTCTCAGGTGAATGGAAATGCCCTCTCTTGTTGTGGCCAAGCTAAACAGCCGGTCCTCGTGAATCGCCATGTTTCCATCGCGACCCGATTCCGAGCAGCTACACTCCGATTAATTACCGCAGCTCACTGTCAATCAAACGGTCCTGGCCGGAGCAGAGCGGAGAGAGCGGACCCATCTGGCTTTCATTAACCTGCTGTTGCCCTGAAACAATGTGGAGGAGCTCCCAGAACACTGGGGGAGTGTCAGGGGTAGCCCTGTAAATTGCCATTATTAAAGTGGGCCGGTAGGATGATGTTTGTGAACAAGATCTGTTCCATTGATGAAGCCAGGAATCCTTTGCTTCCTGCCTGGTCAACCAAGTGGCACACAGAATAAAGAAAAATAAAATGAACACATGCTTTTTATCAGCACACATTGTGAACTAAGGGATTTCTCAGATGTATACATAATTTGTTAAGGCACATTCGTGCACACACACGTACACAAACACAAACCCGCATGTTCACAAACATACACTAAAAGCTTTACATGAGCGCTAACCCATTACAGAGTTGATACTGTTTATCTTTCACGCAGTAAGAAGCAAAAGGCTTTTATGTAAGACTTTATGTAGGGACTGCAGGCAGACACCGCTCTATATAACTGGTGGTAAAGACCTGGCTCTCCCGGTGTATGAGAGGCCAGTATTAAATGTTGGGCTGTAGCAAATAGGGTCACAAAAGTTTGTGAGTATTAGTACGTTTATAAAAAAGTGTTTGTTTATTAAAACAACGCAAACGCTATATGGCAGCTTGCATCCAAGCTCATTTGAACGGAACACAAGTCAAACAAACACATTAAATAAGAATTGTCCTGAGAGGACTTTGAGTTTAATTCCCAAGTCAGAAAAAGGCATTAAACGTAACACACGCACTTGTAAAAATCAAACTCTGTGTGCAGGATTAAGGACTCGTGCCATCTATGAGGTATAGGCGCTACAGAATGAGGCAGCCAGAGGCAGCCAGACATAGGTGCCGTTGTCTTCTGAATTTATTGTGTAAACCATTTATTATCAAATTATGATGCTTCAAGCCCACAAATCTCAAAAGCATACACATGAATGTTCGTGAATGTTCAGCACATATATTGTGGATACATATACAAATATACATAATATACTGACATTACATGCATGAGCACAACTAGCGCCACCCCCAACACACACACACACACACACACACACACACACACACACACACACACACACACACACACAGAGTGAAGTCATGTAAGCAGAACATGATGAAACAGTTTGGACTTCTGCGGTTCATGGGATTTATCATTGTTGAGGCTCAGGTCCAAACCTTCCCTCTATAGTTGTTCTTTTAACAGAAGTCTGAGACTTCTGTCCAAAACCATCCTTAACAAGAGTCACTGCCCGTCTCTGACATTTTCCTCAAGAATAACTTTGAGGAAGGGGATCAGAGATATTTTGATTCTAAGGATCTTGAACACATAGGGCTCTAGTTTCCGGACGGCGCAAGGCCGACAGTATAGCGCTAACGCAGTCGTAGTGAGAGTTGCGCCCGCTTACCGCCGTCCCGAAATTAGCAAACAAGTATATGCCACACCTTTGATCGACGTGCACCGTGAGCCTAGCTTGGCCGGGAAATGTAAATTCTTGGACTTTTTGAAGTAGCTGTTTGCAATATTGTGACTAATCCATTTATGGGAGTGTCATGTTGTTAGCATGTGATGGACGTTGGTTGGGATGTTTTCACGTTTGGGCATTTGTGTACCCACCGCCCACACCCCCTCTCAATGGACATGAGTGGTGGTCCCTCTGTCTCATGTGTTCATGAAATCACTTCTAAGTGCTTGTAATTTCTCACGCTTCATCAGTACTGTAATTTCAAAAGACTCCCTCTAAAGACCGTCCTTTAGCGGTGACCTGGGGTTGACAAATGAAAACATTATTTATCCAGTGACCTTGGAGCTGCAGGAAATAGTTTCCTGCTATTCAACGACGGCCTTGAAATAGGGAGCTGTGGTGAGCGACTGCAGAGGTTTGTGAAACATGAAACAAAAGGTGGCCTCTGGCCCCTAAATCTACAGTATCAGGTTTGGGAGATTTGAGAAAAATGCACACATCCATTTGGAAAATCTTGTATGGAACCATTTGTGTGTTTGCCAGACCGAGGTTTTCTCCTAGTGAACATATTTACTTAGAAAAAAAGAAACTCTGAAAGAATTTATTCCAGTGTGATCTTCTGCCATGTCCAAAATGTGGTTTCTCCCTGTGATGGAAATGGGACCCTTTAACGGTTCGGTTCCAGGGCTTGGTTATAAGGTTCTAAGGCCTGGTCCTGTAGTGTATTATCAATGTATTATTTCATAGGAAATAAAGGTTCTCCTTCAAACTTTCAGCATTTTCTGGATTTTACTTTTGGAGAGCCGGGGTTGCCTCAAGTAACTTATCTTTTGTCTGGGTGTCTTCTGTACAGGTGTTGGGCATCAAGGCATATTAGTGAAAGCTTAGTGAAAGTTAATGGGTTTGGGGGAGGGCATTAAGGGGAAAAAAGGGGTCACGACCCTTAATCGTATTGGCTCCACACACTGTGGCACTAACGGAGAGGTCAGGGGAGACAGACATGGCCTATTGAGGACATGGGTGGGGCAGAGGCACACAAAAAACCCTCTCACATATGGTTGATGGCCAGACATGTCATCCAATAGGTCCCCGAAGATCTCCCTGTAGCACTTTCCCTGGGGTTCCCTCTCTGAACCAAACAGGAATAAGACACCAGGCTATTGATAATAGAATCTGGTTAGTTACCTTAGCAACAAATAAATAGTATAGGTGAAAAAGAACAAGTCAAAGGGCATGTTTTGTCTTCATTCTGTAGTATGAGAATTACAGCCTTTGAGAAAAACAGCAAATCAATGTCTTTAAATTATGATGTATTAAATAATAAGACCAGTGTTCTATGACTTTCAAGACATACTGTAAGCTGGAGTTTATCTACTTTTGGCTAAAATGGTCATGCTTTTTAGTAAGATCAAAACATTATATGCATTATATGATTTGATCTTCATAAAGGCTATGTTGACATTGACAAAAAGAAAAATATAAAATTACGCTTTATCCTTTAAACAAATTCATGCTGATGGGGTCCAAAGCTTTATTGGGAACTGCATGTTTGAGATTGTAAAGCAGTTTGTAATTAGTTTCCCCCCAAGAAATCTCAGCTCTGACAAAGATGTAGAGCACCATTTATACGAATGCATTGGCTCAAAGGTAAACATGAACATCATGACTCAAACTCTGTGGTACCCATGTCAACCAACAATGGTCATCTGGGCCAATCATGGAGCAGTTGGATATATGGCCATGATGTGGCAGGAAGCCACTGGCATAAACAACAGCTACAAACTACATAAACACCACCAACATTACACTGACACAATGCTGATTAAAGGGGAAAGAGGTCTGCAAAAGAGGTGTTCAGAAATAGGATACAAAAGCCTCAGTGTTGCTACAGACTTGATTACGCAAATCTCTCGCACGGTGAAAGTCAACAAATCAAGGTGTGGGGAGCTTTTTTTGCTCTTGTCTATTTTCCCTGCTGCATCTTTCATATGGCACTCATTTAGGCAGTGTTAGCATTGGGTGATGTGTGATCTCCATTCAATTAATCCATTCATATCATACAGTGAGACATTGTTTTCCTTTGTATTTTTAGTTGGAAATATATAGAGTACTGTGTGGTTTTACTTCAAAAGCAGCATGTGCCCATAACATCATTATCAATACATTAAGAGGATCAATTCTCCCATTAATCTTAATAATTGGTACAATACTGGCCAGAGGAGGCAGAGCAGAGAATAGGCAGGTCCCTGTAACATATTGTATTTCAGCTATTACCTTAGTTTCCATAATTGATAAGCAAGGCAAATTTGTATTCATTTATCTTGGTAGTGTTTCAAAATACACTTCATATTGATCAAAAAATGATATTATAATGTAAGTTAGTGACGAATTAAGTTAACACAATATATAGCAACATTCAGGACCACCATTACAAAGAGAGGTGTCCTGAAAATCACTGTGACACAATAACAGCCTATTTGGAGGAACAGAATGGGAAACAATTGAGTGATTACTATGGATTTATAATTAAGATATAAGCGTCATTATGTTTCCCCAATATCAAAACATACAAATATCGTAGACATTTGTGATCTTTGAAGTAAAGATACTACAAGTAAAATAGGCAGAAAATGCAGCTTCTGGTTACAAACTTTCGACCAATCAGAGCGCTGCATTCCACTCCTGCAGCAGGAGAAACAGAAGTTCAACTTGGAGCGCTTTGACGGAGAATAATTTACCTATAAATTCATACTGACAATATATTTCATCCTGCTGCCCTGTTCTATAGTGAAATAACTGTCACTTTGTTAAGAACCTCATAGTAATGACAATGTTGGGTATGTATGTGCCAGACAGATTTTCTTTGAAATCGTCAAAGGTCCAGGATGGAATCGGTCTTTACACGGCGAGACGAGTGAAAAAGGTTTGTTGTTTTTGACTGGATAGCTATATAATCGAGCCAAACTTTTACACGTTAAAGGGATTTACTTCTTTTTAGAATTACAAAGTTTTAAATTGTGAGTTTTCTCGTCATCTTTTACCTTGTCGTCGCTGTCAAATCTCGACTACAACCCAAAGCTCCTCTGACGTGAAGTGCCACGTAGATACTGTAAACCGTGTTGTTTCAGAGTGCACAACATGTATCTACTGCAAAAGGAACAATTTATTACCTTAACGACCATTATAATGTACCAAAAGTACGCTAAACATTGAGTTAATGTGGTCTGTATCCGGACCCATTTTTTCTAGTTCTTTTTGCTTTTGCGCGAAATCAATCGAAAGTTAAAGGCGTGCAGTTAAAAAACGAACAAAATACATATGGATCCGAAATCAGTTGGTACATAAGAGTATTGCAAATTACTTGTTCAAGGTTTTTTTGTGGTAAAACATTTCCAAAGATGAACATGAATGCTTCATTCATAGAGAGAGCATTTTGACCACACCCCCTAGATTTTTGTGCCTGGAAGGTCTGTTGGAAAATAACCACAACCGAGGGATGTGTTCACATTCAACACAAGGCCTACTCAATTACTGTCCATCTTCGATCCTTGGTGTAAAATACATAATGCACATATTGAAGTGTATGTATAATAATGTTATTCTAACTGGGGAGTAACTATTGTTTCTTATTTTTCCAAATAAAAGCATTGTTAATGTATGATCACTATGTGTTTTTGTATCCCAAGGGAGAAAAATTTGGCCCTTTTGCCGGAGAGAAAAAGTTGCCTAGTGAGCTGGATGAGAGCTCTGACACCAGATTAATGTGGGAGGTGATTGAATGAATTTCAGTTGTTTCTGTTGCACCATATGCCTCTAAGTATTGCTTCACACTTATTTGGTGTTAATAGGTGCTACAGGTAGACATTGATTTATAAGTATAGTGCGTAATCATAATTCCTTGAACAGTAACATTTATTGGTGTGTTTTCTAATAGTGAACTAAATACTGGACTTGTTGCCACATGTATGGTAATAAGGCATAGTTTAGCAAACACAAACTCAAAGTTTGAATCTGGACTGACAAAACAACATTTCTTTTAGGTTCGAGGCAGTAAGGGTGATGTGCTGTATATTCTTGATGCCAGTAACCCTCGCCATGCCAACTGGTTGCGCTTTGTCCATCAAGCACCTTCGCAAGAGCAGAAAAACTTGGCAGCCATTCAGGTACATTTACTCTCACTGGACGCTGGATGAATGTTCATACTTGTCTTAAAGGGATACTGAACTCTTGTTAAACTCTGTATCTTCCTTACCTCAGTATCTCAGTATTAGGGACTCACGCTGATCGTTTGGCATGAGACATAAACCCCCCTCCGCAGTACGGAAACCAGAAACTAACAGTGCTAATGATCCAATCATTATTTGATTGATCAATGTGGGCTAAAAATGCCAGATTCAATTCAAAACCACTTACTTTTAATTCCACAGAGATTTCATTGTGTCACATCTATCCACTACAGCTACTGTACAGTATGCGGCTGTTTTCCTCTTTGAAGGGAGGCTAGTTTCTAGCACAATAGCAGTATTAAAATAGCATCATTGACAAACATGACACAAACATTTGTCTTTAATACTTGTCTAGAGACTGATAGTTATAGTGACCCAACTATGGCAAGTGGGGAACATAATTAGACTAGCGATTACTTAGATATTATAGATAGATTGGTGTATTTATACATTGTACAAGGTATATATGTTTAATTTGTGCTTATAAATGTTAATAATTGTGTGAATAATATTGCTAATTGTTCCTTAATTGTATTTGAGATCATTTGACCATCTAATGTACGAACAACCACCTCCCTGTGCATCTATGACACAATCATGCTTCTCTGTAATAAGTAATATCCTTAATATTCTGTAACTTTGGGGATCTTACTATCCTGTGGTAAGAAGGTGGGCAGGATAGTCTAGTGGTCTGGGTGTTCAACTCCCAGCCGGAAAGTCATGGGATCGAGCCCCAGAGTTGGCTCACCTGTAAGCATCCTTGAGCAAGGGCGCAGATCCCTAAATCCCATTCATACTGCTAGGCTGCGAGTTTGCCAAGCAGCGCTCAAAAGTTCCACTACTGTGAACTTCTGCATGCTGCTCAAATGACAACATCCCACGCATCCAATAGAATCAAAGGGGGGAAAATAGCAGGTTGTGAAAACAATGGAGGAGACATGTATTGCAGTTGTCAGTGCAATGTCGGAAATAGGCTTGGAATCGTTCACCGTGAAAACAAACCAAGCTTTTTCACAAGTCTGAACTCTCCAAGCTGCTCTCTTGCCTTGTTGACAGCATGCACCCACTGTCTTCTCTTTCTCACCGTTCGTCGTCTTCTTCTAATTGCATAAAGCAAAACCGCCTGGTGCAAATGATCCATTATCGGTTATCTCCTACCAAAACAATACCTAGACCAAATGGATAAATCTCCATCTCTTTTGCACGCTCCCTTAGTGACACGAACGTGTTGAAATGAGATTTGTGCTCTACCATGCGGCGGGCACAGCGTTTTGCACGCTTAATCTGAACAGCCCCTATTTGCTCCATGTAATACTTGTAGTTGTACTCATTATAAGTCACTTTGGATTAAAGCATCAGCTAAATACATTTTATTGATTAGATGTGATATACAATCGTACAATGTTTTACTACTGGCCTGTGGATGTTATTATGCTGTATTGTTTGTTGTTTGGCTAGCTTAAGTCAGAGTTATGTCAGTATCTGATTTGAACTGAACCTACATTTAACCTAAAAGTAGTTGTTCAGCTGTAAAATGGTGAGTATTACAATACAAAGAGTGTATAACAAATCAAAGTAAAATTTTCATAACAATGGCAAAAGGTATCTCTTTAGATAAGGCAGATGTGGAAAAACCACATACAATATCACTGGAACAGATAAACATACCGGTGGATCCATTTTTTGTGTGTGTGGCATCTTGACAAATCTTCTAGATATATACAGTAGATACAAATACAGTATAAGCCTTTGTCAAGCTGAATAAGAGTGGGTGATATGGCCATCAAATTCAATTAGCATTTATGTAATTGTTAAAAAATGCAGAACCACATTATGAGCATGACGGAGTGCTCCAGGGAATCTAACCTGTATAAAAAGAGATTATATTCTGATTGGGGAATATAAACAACATGCAACAGACAAAGAAGAGTAACCTTGCAAATCGTGTAGTCCTACCGAACCCCTGCTGTTATTAATACACATGCCCAAAGTGATTGGTTGTTTCAGGGTCATACATGTGTATTAAAGCTCTGTGTTCCTTCAACATTGACATTGATTGTGTGCCTTTCCTCTAGTTAATGATTATTTATGGGTATATGTAGAATCCACTAGATTTCTTGATTTTATTAGCATGGCTTTTAAAGACAAGAAAGGTAATGACAACATCTTTAAGTGTTTAGGTCTGTGACCTGTGACCTTAATCAGCAGGCTGCTGTCTCGGTATAATGACTTTAACCTTCAGCCAACCTACCATCCCCACTTATATGTACATTAGCTCAAATAGGCATCACTATGTTTCAGTTAGCAGCTAGCATAAATGTCAGAAGCATGATCAAATTAATCAGGTGTTGCTGAGTGCTCTGTTGGCTATTTATGGCCGTGTATCTGTTGTCTCTTAGGATGGAGAAAATATCTTCTACCTGGCAGTGGATGACATTGAAACTGATACAGAGCTCCTGATTGGCTACCTTGACAGTGACATGGAGGAGGAGGAAGAGGAAGAAGAGGAGGAACTCATCAAAGACGAAGACGAGAACAGTAAAGATGCCAAGCATCTCGTGGAAATGGGTAAAGTTGCGCGACTATTTCTAACACTAACACAGGAAACACAGGGACGTAGTGTCATCTCCGTACCCTGCATTCACACCACCAGTGATTTTGTAGCTCGTTGTTGCCAAGTCGCTTTGTAGCCGTCGCTTGTGGGTGTGTCTGCCCTGTCAAAGGGGCTAAACAAACTATGTAATTGTAGATAAACGTGGTTATATTTGTTTATTTTTGTTTGTAATGCTATATCGCCACGTTATTACTTACTTGATTCAATTATTTGGTGTCAATTAACGTGTCATTCAAATTGCAATTCGCTTGGTTTTGTGTTCCTGGTGGTTAAAATAAACCTCATAAGGGATTATTACAACCTCGGAAACCAGCCCTCCACCCTTTGTTTTTTTATGTCCCAGTAAATGAACAAACATGCAGTTTCTCCTCAATATTTGAAGAGGGAGGGACGTCAGATGAGCACCTCTACTCTCTGATTATCTAGTCTAGTGAAAATTTGAAAAAAGTAGAACTTTGGTCAACTTTCCCTGTCACCACGTTGCATAGCGGTTGGTTGCCAGCCGCTTTTTCGCTCACTGTCGCCCGGCGCTTGAAATGAATGTATGTCGCTTTGTAGCTGGCTGTTGCTTTGTAGCTGGCTGTCACCCTGGTGTGAATGCACGGTTAGACTGTGTTATCAGCAGTATGTGCACTGTGTGTGAATTTGTACAGAGCTCGTGATCAAGAAGGAGGACCATCCCTGCTTGCTGTGTGAGAGTAGCTTTCCCAGCGAGGAGATCCTGGCGGCTCACCTCCAGAGTCTGCATCCAAGGCCCAGCACAGAGGAGAAGGATTTCAAATGCAAAAACTGTGGCAAGAAGTTCCCAATAAAACAGGCTCTACAGCGCCAGTGTGTTTCTTTCTACGACATTTAGCTGATCTTCTTTAACAGGCTTTCAGCTAACAGAAACAATGTGCTTCACACTTTCAAGCAGTGGTTTTCACACTGCCACGACCCCCAAAAATGAAACAATGGGGGTTGCAAACTTTGAGCAACTTCAATAGCATAATACATACCGGTACCCTAAAAAATATGCAGCACAAACATGAATGCATATTTTGAAACATGCATGCATATTTTATAAAACGATAGTAAATTTAATTAAATGTAAAACGTTACAAAATTTGGAAATCATATGCATGAATACGTGAAAACACTGACTGAAAACTGCTGCTTTAAATCTTGACGGTGCACATTTTAACTGCTTAAGCATTCTGTTACTGACAATCACCCAGATATCTTTTATTCCTGATTTGTCTTTGTGTTTGTTTGTATTGACTGTACATCTCTCTTGGATTCCTCCACAGTGTTTTGCATTGTTCTGAGGCTTTAGGGCACACAGGAGACTCCAAAGCTCACCAGTGCTCAATATGCCACAACACATTCAGCACCGAATCCAGGTAAGTTGCTCTGTCTACTTGCAGGACTGAGAAATACAATGAAATAGTTTAGATTTACCCCATATCTTTCCAATTTCTAATTTCTTATTTTGAAGAGGCCTTTCTCCCTTCATGTTATTTTTTTTTAACATGCCCTAACTTGATTGGCTATATGAGTGGGAATGGGAGACTAAGTCATGTTACAATCCAGAAATGATGTCACACCCGGGGCCAATGATTTGCAGTGCAAGTGCGAGACAGTGTAATTTTGGCTAAATTCCATTTTTTACAAATTTGTCAGGTACGGGTCTCTTCAGACAACACAACAAATGTTTGTATTATATAATACAGGCCCTTTAATCACATAAATACTTTGTCCGCTCTAACGGCCCATTCTACACCTTGTGGGTGCAGTTTTGAACAGCATAAAGAGGCTTGTAAAGGAGACGCCAGGTTCATTTGTAAAGCAGAGAGCTGCGGCAAAAGGTTCAAGAGCAAGGATGCACTGAAGAAGCACAAAGGGAACGTTCACACAGGTTGGCATCTCTGTCTCTGGCTCTTTTACACACACATGCTCACACATTCCTTCTCTGGCAGAATATTATTCACCAAGTTAAATCCTGTTATTGTTGTCATTATTGTTAATGGGCATTTCTGTGACACAAATGTCGATTGCTGTCCTGAGTGCATTGGGTGTCTCTTCATAGTTCTTTAAGTAATTAACAATAATGTATGGATAAGATAAAATAAGATAACATAGACCTCATTTATCCTCGTATGGTCATTGAAGCAGCATGTGTCAACACATTCAGTGCAAGAAATATTCAGCCATACAATATACAATAGATACAAAATAGAATCAAAATATAATGCAATATTTGAAACCACCCGCGATTAAGCTGATTAATAGCATTCGATAACAGTCAGTAAATGATGCATAGGACCGGTAGTACCACATGATATGTACCATGGTGCCAAATATATATACAAAAAAAACTTGTTTGCATAATTGTGGTCGGATAGAGAGCAGCACTAAGCAGTATTTAATACTGTGTATAATATCTTAATGGAACTCTATACCCAGAGATGAATTACTACATTCCTCTAGTCCAACGACTAATCGGTTTGAGGCCTGTTTCTTGAAATTTCACCATTGTAGTCATCAGAAAGGGTTCAAGCTCAGACTCACCAGATGTTCTTCGTGTGATTCACAAGCAGATGAAGGTGTTAGAGATACATACTCAGATGGTGGGAGGGTCGCATTCTCCCCCTGCAATGAAACTATTTCATTGTCCAGTAAAACTTTAGAACAGCCAGAATGTCTGTTAGAGATAAACCTTATTGCGGTTTTGGTATTTTTATGTTGCTGTGCACATTTACATTTTATAGATTTTGACGGTACATTTCAAGCATTTGGTCTCTGTATGACGTTTACATTTTATTACATTGCTAATAATGCATAAAACTATAGTGTCAGTCCTATACATTTGGGTTTGTTATTTTCACACAATCATTCTCCTTCCAGGAAATTCCAGACGGAAACTCACATGCACAATATGTAGCCGAAAATGCTCCTCATCACTGAATCTCCAGGAACATCGCAAGGTGGGGTTCTCGCGTATTATGCACTTCAAAAGTTAAAGAATAGCTTAATTTGTTAATATATCATGGATCTGAAACTTTACACTTTCCTCTAAAGTAAATCTTTTTCAGATATTTTATTCATGTAACCCTGGCCAACCTTGTAATCTCACGCTCTGTCTGTGCTTCCTGAGTTTCTGAGTTTTCCATTCTCCGCATTATTCCCTCTCGGCAGGAGGGCGTCTTTATGCTAAAGTTGTTACAAATTTAGTCTTTGGGACACCGAGAGAAGAGGTTGGCTTTTATTTCACAAGCTCATCCCCACTGGCCTTGTGAAACCTAAGCGCCACCGAGGGCAGACATAATGATTCAAATGTGGCGTCAGGATTTCTCCTCTCACAGATAATCTTCTCTTTTGCAGATTTGAAGCTTTAAAAGATAGCTTTAAAAAAAAAACTATCTCTTAGCCTGCGCTCAACTCAACTAGCAAACTCATACTACATAATAAAGTTCCTCTCACCAGGAGCCAGCTCCATAAGCGATCATTGTCTGCCTCAGGTCAGGATAATACTATTGATCAAGTTGTGTATTGGTTTATTATGCAAGTGGTCTTGCCTCGATTGTCCCATTAGCTGTTATTTATGATCCCGAGCTCAGCTGGTGTTTGGATTTTCATTTTCCCTTGTCAACATTTATCTACCGGATTCATCAGTAGACATTAATTCATGTCAGTCAGCTCCTTCGTCACCAAGGGACTTGCAAAGTGTTCAACTTTAAAATTACCTGGAGGTAGTGAGACAGTTTAGCAGTAGATCATGTAACCTACTTGCCTTGTTATTTTAATGTGTCCGTTTTCTCCAGATTCAAACTACACTGTAATGTTTTCCTTTGCAGCCTGTGTGTGTGTGTGTGTCTTTGTGCCGTTTGCAGTGATTGCGTGTCAACAAAACTGTTTTAGAATGATGCTCATATCCATATCATATCTCATATCCATTATTGGCTTAAACCTTTCACCACATTGGCAGCTGTAATAAATTATACAACTGGGCAACAGCTGCGCATTTAAATATTAGCTTTACAGGATTTTACCGTGACAGTTGGCGAAAGAATAGATTGTCATTAGCATTTCCACTATATTTTTTAAATACTTTCGTCCTTAGATAATTAAATAATGATAATTGTTATTTAATATTACATTTAATGAATGCTGGCACACTCCCAAAATAAGTGGTAGGCTGGAGAGATATGAAATAATAGTGTGAAATTATTGAAACTGAACTGCTCTTAAACTGAAGAATAATTTTTATTTCACTTTCAATTCCTATAGGCTACTGTCTGTAGACACTTCTGGATAAAATTCTTGCTCCTTGTTTCCTGCGCTTAACCATGCGCCTTTAAATATTTTTATAACCCCTGGAACTCTGGCTGGGTGTGTAGAGACCCTTTTTGACTAGCATATTTCCTATTCTGCCAGTCAGTCTTGTTGTACCTGTTAGGGTGGTGCAGATGATGACCATATTCTGTCCTGATATCAGACAGTTTGTAGCATTGGTCCGAAGGGGTGTAATTGGCCAAATCAACTCCTGTCTTGGCTTAGAGGCTGTAAAATTGTTAACTAAACTAAACTGTCACTTTTTTCACGTTGCATTTGTTGCTGTCTAGGTTCATGAAATATTTGAATGCCATGATTGTGATAAGAAGTTCATTTCCACCAACCAGCTGAAGCGCCATATGATCACACATTCAGGTAAACATGCCTTTTAAAAAAAATAACTCCTCTCCTTGATGTCACATCATACCCCTGAATGTGTCACTCTGTGTTTGTGTGTGTGTCTGATTAGAGAAAAGACCGTACACCTGTGAGATCTGCAGCCGTTCGTTCAAGCGTCTGGACCAGGTGACAGCCCATAAGATCATCCACAGTGAAGATAAGCCTTACAAATGCAAGCTGTGTGGAAAAGAGTTCGCTCATCGGAATGTCTACAAGAATCATAAGAAGGTTAGGGGGGTGGAGATGAGAATGATACCGGCTGAACCATAACATTACACAGAGTTATTCTTCTCCGAGGACTAGATGGGGCAGCTCTGTGTATATACATTTGAGCCGATAGTATCCATTTAGAGTTGGACGAACACAAACTAAACATACTTCAAAGCTAGCATGTTCAGCTATAGGCTGTAATCCATCAGGTCTCGTTGGTGGGTTTTTATTTCCTGTGGGGTCTCTGGCCTCTGTCCACCCCTGAGGTCCCCCGTGTTTACTTAAGGGATTGGGACGTCACTCAGACAGACAGGTTGGGGGACAGAGAGGGTGGGCAGATAAACAGAAGCACTTTGAACCGAAGCCCCTCGAGCTACTCGTCTTCATCAAGTCAACAAAACAAATCGGCAATGGAGCCTTACCATAACCCCCGGCCTTCAGACCTGAGATAGGACACAGATACTCCAATACAGAGGGTGGTGGTGGGGTGGGTTCAGGCCAGATAGGAAGACACAAAGCCAGTGTGAAACTAGTATTTAAGAACGGCCACTGTGATCCCCCTCTCTCTGCAGACCCACTCTGAGGAGAGACCCTTCCAGTGTGATGAGTGCAAGGCCCTCTTCCGCACCCCCTTTTCTCTACAACGCCACCTACTCATTCACAACAGTAAGTCCAAAATGAACGCGCATGCTGTCCTGCAGTCCTACTATTGATGAGTGATGCCAAATGTCCTGCACATATTATCATATGCTGAAGTTGTAAAAAAAAACAATAGATGTTAATATAACACATTATCATTATTTGGCTTTTATTGGATGTTATTCAATGTTCTGGGGTTTAGGGGGTAGTAAAGATGTAACAAAATTAAACATTTCTTTTAAAACAAAAATGAACCCACATTGATTATTAAAATAATAGTATCTCTAGACTAATATAAACACATGTAGCCCCCCTGTAAAGATTCTTAAAAGCTTTTATGGGGAATGAAGTAAACAGAACATTCGATACCAACCATAGTATTTTCTTAATGTGAATGTCTATTTTTACTGACACTCAAGTCTACTCGTCATATTTTCTCCCCCAAAGTGGGTGCCATCCGCTCAGGGCGCTGTCTGTCGCCTCGTAGAGCTCGTTTACAGCATCTCTGCTAGGCTAGAGCTGTAGTCTGCAGACAGACAGTCCTGGCAGGATGCAGCCCGTCTCCCAATCTAGACTGATGACACAGAGATTGTGAGGCTTGAGGCATTTCCTGCCCACGTCTCGGGAGACAGATCACTGTTTGGGCGGAATTGCGGGGATACGCGGCCTTATAAAACTGGGAATAGTATTACGTATCAGGTGCTAGACAACATGTGAAGAGTAAGCATTAAATGCGCTATTTCATGGTGCGAAGGGAGACTACATGCCAAAGAGTAAGTGCATCCGTCTGGCAGTGTCTGGAGTTAATGTCGGCATGCCACAAGCGTTCTCTTGTGTTCGCACCACACCGGGACAATGAATCACAGCTGTCATAGCATTTTCACGTAAAATTAAGCTGCTGTTGTTTTAAAAGAAATTAAACTAGAACAGCGGCTTTTAAGAAGGGTCAAAGGTCATTTGTAGTAATCCTTCTTTAAAAGCCGTATAAACACCTCCGGAATGGTGCTCCACAGATATGTGACTGTGTGAGTTTGTGTCAATGTCTTGTGTGTTTACGGTCGTGTCACTCACGTGTGTGCATGTTTTTTTAAAGATCACAGTTGTAATCCCATTTTTCTGAAGTAGCGAATCAGCAAGAATCGGTGTTAATGAAATCAGGTCCCTTTAACATTAAGGACAACCAAGTAAATGGTAGTATTTGATTAAAACACGATGGATTCTGCCATTCCCCGGTGTTCCGTCTGATTGCCCGGACCGTCACCGGCCTTGTAATGGCAGAGTGAGCGCAACTTGAAGCCTGCCCTGCCCCTGCATGCACACTCCAAACCACTCCATGGAAATTGAATGATCTCCGTATAATGGAAACAAGTACCCCTCAACAATAGAGTCTGTTGTATGGAGGCAGTCGGCGGAGGCGTGAGGAATAACACTCTGAGGCTGGGGCTCTTGTACGGTAACAGCTGTAAGAGTCGTGCTGTAATTATTATTATTGCTGTCTGCCGTTTTTTTTATGATTTCGCCGCAATGAATCATAAAGTAGGCCATGTGGTTGTACTGTAAAAAATATGGTCAAGATGTTTTTTTGACACCCCCTTCTTTGTGACATACAGGCAGGGCTGCTGTATATCCTTTTGACAAATTCTGACATTTTTGGTCAAATGGGCATTTCCCGTAAAAGAAAATAATAAAAAAGAGTGATGGCCAGGACATTATGTGTAGGCTATTGTATGAGAGTTTGCTGCAATCAAATAACCCAATTCGTAGTTCTTCCCGCACAATTGTTCCAGTGAAACTGGGTCCCCTCTTGCTGTGCAAGATGGCCCTCCTGTTAGAGTGGCGACAATACATGGGAAATAACTGCCAGGTGTTCTGGGCCGTGTTCATCCTTCCCGCAGGTGAGAGGACATTCAAGTGTGACCAGTGCGATGCCACATTCAAGCGCAAGGACACCCTGAACGTCCACATCCAGGTGGTCCACGACGGTCACAAGAAGTACAAGTGCGACCTGTGTGAGAAGGCTTTTGTCACGCCGTCGGTCCTCAAGAGCCACAAGAAGGTAAAGTGAAAATTGCTCAAACCAGACATGCTCAATCAACCCCAGAGACTGCAGCTAGCCTTCTTTCAGAGACGTATTGTTTTCATTGAACAAAAGTTCCCACAAGCCTATTATTTGGATATATATATTTATATATATATGTATATTTATCTATAATGTACAAATTTCAACATTATCTTAATTGACTGTTGAACTGACTGTAATCAATAGGACGATACTAGGAATATAGTGCGATAGCAGTACTGCACTCTTCAAGACAAAAGTGTTTTTAATTGTGAGATATGCTGTACCAGTTAATACAGCTTGGCTCATATGTCCACCTTCACTATTGCTGCACATAAATGCAGGGAATCAGGCCATACTGCGGAGATTAGAAATGGCAGTTAGCTCCATTAGCTCCACAGGGTTTCAAAGATCCAAACAGATCCTAGTGTAGATTACGAGACCCAAATCTGACAACGTCCGGTGTGGCTATAGATCCAAGATTGAAACCAAACAGCTTCTTGGCACATAGCTAAAGAAAATGTCTTGGATGTTGTCTGAGAATAGTAGGGCCGAAGACAGGAATATGAACTGTCACACTGGTGCACAGAGACAGGAGACTGCTGAGAGCCCTGGCCTTGATCAAAGTCAGGTCGCTGAGGATAGGGCATCTTTCTGAGGTGGACTTGGCTTGTGGGTGGGGACAGTTACTGATTGAGAGCAGGGTGCAGTGATTTACTATAGTGTACTGTATATTCCACGATAATAGTTTTTCTGTAAAGAAGGAATCTTTTTTTTGCCAGTTATAAAGCTAAAGATTCTATTTTTGTTAAAAGGTTTCAGGAAAGTATCATCTCTGAATAGATCAATAAATAAAACATATTAAATTTTTCTTTGCCCTATTTGAAGAAGTTTTCACAAAGAAAATGACCATTTCTGCAATGTACAGTCTTCTGTTGAGTCTTTGTCTTCTGTTTCCTTGTAGACATATGGCAGGAAAGAATGTCTCTTTTAATTCTAGTCATCTGTCTTCATTTTTATTCCAGGTGCATTAGATATGTACTCTGCATCTGCGCTCCACCGATAGTTGGTTATGGGAACGAACAGTAACTAGTAACAGTAACGTTTCAAGCAAAGCAAGCTTAGCCTGCATTTTTGTATTACAGTAAATGCTTTCCTCTGAGTGAGCCTGGCTTACATGGAAGTGAGATACGTGTGTGAACACCATGTCTTCACCTCTCCCAGTACTGTACACGTGTGTGTATACATTAGCAAGATGTTTCGCCAGGTAATTAACGACACATACAGATGATTCATATATAAAGTTTATGATCACTTCTAATAAATTCCGCAGTTGTAAAACATGATGTTCTCCAGTGCAAGAGCTGCGTTGCTGGCGGTTAAGATATACTGAGCCCTTTTATTAAGGCAGAATACCATTGATGTTTTTCCTCATTGTACAAACAACTTACCAAACAATGCAACACCGGAACATCTGGGCCACATGTGTTTTGCCCATGTGGATTTCCATGTGTGTACTTGTTTGTGGGCAAGCATGTGCGTGTGCTGGTGCATGTGTGTACATACTGTACATGTATGTATAGTTGTGTGTGTGTGTGTGTGTGTGTGTTAGCCGTGCATGGCTTTTGTAACCTAACACCCGAGGTGTCGAAGGGACGCAGGGGGGCTGGGGTGGAGGGGAGAATGGGGGGCCGGGGATGGTGGTGGTGGTGGTGGTGGTGGTGGTGGGGGGGGGGGGGGTCCTGTATTGTTGTACCACTGTTGAAACTGTCACTCTGAGTTTGTGCCTCTCTTACCTCTGTTTATTCTGGGGAATTTACAACAGGCCGGGAGCAGAATGTAGAACATACCTTTCAGCAGAGAGAGAAAAGGACACAGAGAGAGAGAGAGGGAGAGAGAGAGAGAGGGAGAGAGGGAGAGAGAGAGAGAGAGAGAGAGAGAGAGAGAGAGAGAGAGAGAGAGAGAGATAGCGAAGCAAAGCACAGTAGGAAAGTAGAAAAGCTAAAAAGTGAGGGAAATAACAAAAAAACAAAAAGGAGCTGGGAGAGCCTCTAAACCGAGCGAGCTCTTTCCACATGCGCTCCCTGGTGTGCACGTGCAGCCGCCCTTATGGGTCCACACAGACCATACTGTTAGCTAGTGCGAGTGGAGGAGGAAAAAGGCGGATAAAAGAAGAAGACAACGCCAAGTGTTCCTTGACATTTCCACACTTCCACTTCCACACTAGTGTGGAAATGTTCTCCTAAGCGGTTTTCAAACCTTTTGAGGCACGACCTCTTCATAGTTTTGCGACCCGTGCGTTCACATTGGGGGCCAACTACAAACCATTGCTTCTAATAACTTTATCTAATAGCAAAAATATATTAACTTCAATTATTAACATGTAAACTTGTATGGTCATGTTAACAATAAAACTAGACAAAAATAATACTTTCAAAAGATTCTCACAGACGGTTGTCGACAGTTTCCTAAGCCGGAAATTGTACTTAGGAAGCCATTAAATCTGGAAAAGGGGTTTACGTGTCCATTTTTGTACAGTTACATCTAATCTACTTTGTACAGTGTAATGCATTTTAAAAACATGCGAAAGCACGATTTGATTACTGTGTTCAGATTGTGAATCTGCTATCTCAGGAGATCACAGGGGATCACAGGAGATCAGAGGAGATCACATTTTCCTCTTGAACATCGGAAGGATGCGAGGCTGCATGTTACAAAAGTCTCTCCCCCCCCCCCCTCTCCTAACATTAACCATATGTCCCTTCATTGTTTCCATCCCAGACCCACACGGGGGAGAAGGAGAAGATCTGCCCATACTGTGGACAGAAGTTCGCCAGCAATGGGACGCTTCGGGTCCACATTCGCAGCCATACAGGTCAGTGGCCCTTCACAGTGACTGCCTCGTCGAGTCGACCTTCCCTCAGCTGTCATTAACATCAAAACGCCTCTGTGCAAAGGCATGAGCGCTCCCAGTGAATATATACCCGCACGATACCCAGTGCCTGCCAGTTCACCCGCTGCAGTAACATTGTCCCTGTTTCCTACTGGATGTTCATTAAACTGCCTTTAACTTGGAGAGCTGCACATTCCTGTGTGTTTCCTTACCAACAGACTGGTGCTGAGACCTGGCATGGCACGGCTACACACACACACACACACACACATTGTTGTCGCCAGTCTATAAAACAGAGTTCCCACACGGACTCAGTTAGTAATTCAGACGTGGCAGAACTAATACTACTCAGTAACGAATCATTGAAATGATGAACAATGAGATCTAGACCACTACAACAACTACATAAATCATGTATAATAATAACCATATACGTGTGTGTGTGTGTGTCTATATGTTTATCAAGGAATAGCTCATTGCGGCTCCACGCGTTTTGGTTCAGGAGAGCTCTTAGAAAACACAGCATGTGTAAAGAAAGTGATTTATGTACGGTACTATCAGCCGGCAGGCAGCACCCAGGTAGGGCGTAAACACTTCTCCTTCCTGTGAAAATGATCACATAGAGGCTTTTTAGAGCATGCCACTGTTACCGGAAAGCAAATAGATAGAGTAAAGGAAAACAAGAGTTTATGTATGGTTAATATTTATCTCCTGGGGACAGTAATGTTTATGATGTGATTTCATTTCGAATAACATATTTTAAATGTACCAGTATGTACCGTGTGTGTGTGTGTGTGTGTGTGTGTGTTTTTGCAGGCTGGAGTTTTAGCATGGGCTCAGCCTACCAGTTCCACAGCTGGAGAGTGTTCGTGGTGGTGTGCGCTCTGCCGTGCGTCTCGGCTGTCGTGGCTCTCACGTTTATGCCCGAGAGCCCTCGCTTTTTCCTGGAGGTGAGCCATGGATGGGGCCATACAGACCCCCCCCAGAAATCCATTTGCATGTGAACACCACAAGAACAAATGGGACTGGGAATGGCATTGTAGGCTGTGCACCATCCAGTTTGATATCTACCGGGGACAGGTCTCTGTCAATGTCACAGCAGAATGAGAGCTTTGTCCCTCTGGTCGCTGAATGATTTCGTTACGGGTAGTAAACAGGCACGGTGCAATCCGTTGACCGAGCCATTTATAAGGGAAACAGCACTGCCGTGGCAAATTTGTTTTCTGTTCATACGCATTCATGTTTAGGCTGCAGCTCCTCAGACCCCCTTCCCAGACCCCCTTCCCAGACCCCCCCCCAGTCCACCCACTTCACTAAACATTTCTCAACAAAGCGATTGCTGTGGTGAGGCATGGTGGAGGTGGTGGGCTTGGAGTGAGTTGACCTTAACACAGTAGACCTGGTTGTAGAAGCATCCCCAGGCTTTCTCCCTACAGCAGCAATGCAGGATAATAACGTATGATCATTGCAAGTGGCATTTGACAATATTATAGTTATCTATATATATGTATACTTATATACAGTACGTTATACATTGTGTATATATAGCTGTCTCTCTCTGTAGACGGGCAAACATGACGAGGCTTGGATGGTGCTGAAACATATCCACGACACCAATATGCGTGCACGTGGCGAGCCTGAGAGAGTGTTCACGGTAAGTCCATCTCTCTCCGCTGTCATTTCGCCCCACTGCTGCAATGTGATGTGCAGGTGACAGCTCTCCGTCCCCCCCTGCAGGTGAACAGGATAAAGGTTCCCAAACAGCTGGATGAGCTGGTGGAGATGCACAGTGAGTCTGCCAACCCCGGGGTTAAGGTCCTGTGGAAGATCAAGGCAGAACTCAAAGGCGTACGTTGTTTTGTTTTTTTTATGCTGAATTTGAGGGTCCAGCGAGTTATTTGTTTGTTTTTGTATTTCATTTAAGCTTGTTTCTTTTTCTCTCTCCTCCTAGATATGGCTGACTTTTATGAAATGTTTCGACTACCCAGTGAAAGACAACACTGTGAAACTGGCTGTGGTCTGGTTCACTTTGTCTTTTGGGTGAGAATGTCTAACAGCTCTCTTTTCTAATCTACACCGCTCACATTTAGAGATATTGACTTCTATGCATGGGTCCGGTTCATTTGTTTGTTATCTAGAACACATGCTGTCTGACTGTTCCGTTGTAAGATGAAACAAAGATAAACTGTATCAGGCTCACAGGGGCATCACATGTCAACATCCAACAGCAGAGGTGGTCAACATCTGCTGTTCTGTGGGTGAAATGTGATCGCTAAAGGGTGTGAAAGCTTATTTTTCTGACCCATGCAATTCTTTGTTGGCCCTTGTGTGCACACACACCCACACACGCTCATTTATACATACACAAGCATAATTGAATGCCTCTACAGTAAAGTGAAGTAAATAGGATTTCATTTTAACCAGATACTACGGGCTGTCTGTGTGGTTCCCGGACGTCATCAAACATCTCCAGGCAGATGAGTATGCCTCAAGAGTGAAGATCCACAACAATGAACATCTCGAAGACTTCACCTTCAATTTCACCCTGGAAAACCAGATCCATAACAATGGAGTCTTTTTAAATGACAGGTAGGAAGAAAAACCCAAATCTTTAAAATAATATAACATATCATACTAGGTAGCAATGAGTATCTATCTGGCCACTACTACTACTACTAATGCCACTTTTCCACTACAGAGTACGGGCTCAATTCGACTCGACTTGCCTTTTTTAGTTTTCCATCGGGCAAAAGTAGTACCTGGTACCTGGTACTTATTTTGGTATCACCTCCGTCGGGGTTCCAAGCAAGCTGAGGCGATGTCACCAAAAGGTGACATGAAAACACTGCAGACTACTGATTGGTCAGAGAGAATCATCACTGCGTCATTGCGCGACACTGGGCATATTGCAAGTTAATATAGCGGCCGTAATTCTTTAATTCACCTTTTATTAAATGGCAACCCACAAAACCACACTCAATCGAGGAGGTGCATATGTTCCTCTGTTTGGTTGCCGAAGAAAGGATCCAGCAAGAGCTTTATGGGGCAATTTGCGTAACGAGAAGGTCTACCCAGAAGTCTCTGAACTGTTGGCCGCACACGGCTACCAAAGGACATCCCCAAAGTTTGGGGAAAAGTTTCAAATAAAACGTAAAAGTGACTACAGACCTATAAGGACCACATCGGCAGGAGTGGTTTAAACAGCGACATCGCTATGACGCCCAGCCACATTGAGGGGGGTACTATCTGCAGTGGACAATGAAGTACCTGGTACCAAAAGCAGCTAGAGTCGGGTTGAGACGTTACTATGCAGTGGAAAAGCGTGCAACATTAGTAAATTATTGTGGTGATACAAAAATCAACAGAACACTCCCATTTCACTGCCTGTTCGCTGCATGTGACCATGGGTAGCCATGGGTAGCCTACATCTGGCCCTTTGTTCGGCACTGGCTGTGTGAATTGTATGTTAACCACAGACGTTATTAACCCTATAACCCCATTTCATAAATGTACTGCGGGTTTGGCCGGGAAAGCTGGTTCTATAACCAAACAGTAAGAAAAATTAGTGAATGAAATGAATAAGAGAAATTCAAACAAGCAGTACCAGACATGTTGATTCAGACTTATTTGACTGTCCCATTTTGGGATAGCAATACTGTTTGTCATCCGTAGAAACAGCACGCCACTGCCATCAATAATAATCAAGCCTCTTTTATCTCCACCGCCAGCAGGAAATTAAAGGGCTTATCTCTCTCTTCTCCTCCCCTCACACACAGGCACCGAACAGGCACATCAATATGTGTTTTCTGCTTTCACTACTCTGGAAAACACTCCCATTTAGAGATTAAATCAATGCAGACGTCGTAAAGCTGTACATATAAAGTATAACCCCATCGCTTGTAGGAATCAATAAGAGACATGCCGTATTGAACAGGGTACAGGAGCTATATTTTGCATTTGTGCTGTGAACCTGCCCTGATTTTGAGTAAGAATGTGACATGGATAACAGAGGATAAGATATAAAGAGAAATGCAGTTATTTGGGAAATAATGCAGATAAAACAGTGCAGGCGAAAATGGTGAGACGTTTAACCCCCACGCTTCTTTCCTTCGCAGGTTTATCGGCATGAAGTTCAAGGCGGTCACGTTTGTGGACTCCAGCTTTCAGAACTGCTATTTTGAAGACGTCTCTTCAGTGGGAACCTTCTTTAAGAACTGTACCTTTGTAGATTCCTTCTTTTACAATACCGGTCAGTCTGCACGATCACTTACTCTTTCCAACACAGCCCAGACTTATTAGGTGATCTGTCTGTGTTTGTAGTGTGCGTCTATCACGGCTGAACCGTTTGTCAGCTTAAATGACACACAAATTATCTGTTATGGAATCCTATTTCCAACAAACAGGATGCATTCAGAGCATATCTTTTCAGCACAGAGTCCCCCGGATGACGCATTGCACTCTCTCCCTCTTCTCTGAAAATCCCATTATACCTTAGCCATAACTCTCTCTCTCTCTCTCTCTCTCTCTCTCTCTCTCTCTCTCTCCCCACCTTTCTTTCCCCCTCTCTTGATAGGTCAGCTGGTGCTGTATTGTCCCCCTGCCAGTGTGTTCATAGCTTTTCTTTACACTACTAAATGACTTAACCTATCCACCCCTGCTCAGATTGCCTCTCAGTTTCCACCTCACTGTTGTCGGCAACAGAATTGAGCCGAGAAGGACCGTGCGGTGCCAATGGCAATTTCATAACGCACAAAGCCTCCCATACTGATACGTTTGGTTGTATGTAGTATATAAAATTGGAGAGCACTTGCTAAGCTGGACGGAAGAGGTGGAATATGAATGGTTAGTTTAGATTATGTGAAAAGTACGCTCTTTTTGCATAACACAGTAGCTTTGTTTTGTCTTGTTTTATTGCTATAGTCAGTTGATAATATTATCTCACTGTAATGGCCAAAGCTATATAAAACTGATTTCCGATCTTCAAGACAGAATGACTATCAGGATATCTGTACAAGTGAAGAAACACCTATATTGCTTTGCTATTAAAATTCAGTGCAATCATTTTGAATCTGACAAAAACCAGGGCTCAATAAACGTTCCTTGACAACTTACGCTGAATCAGACCTTGTGGGAGCCTACGCTGGGTAATGGTTCCCTCTAGCACTTCTAGAAACAGCTGAATGTGAAAAAAAGAAACAGTAAGGGCATGGCAGGCCATTGGTAGGGCCTTGTGGGAATTGAAGTATCTTTGCCCTGAGCAATATATCCCTGGGGTGCAGACAACAAAGAGAATGGGGGAAGGAATTTAGAGATGACAGCAGGGAATGTATGGTCATTGCTGGGTAAACAGTATTCAAAGTAAGACATTTCCTCTTCAGAAACAATCTGTATAAATGTTTATAGTCAAGAAAAAAACACCCGAGCGTTGGGAACGCATTATTATAAACAGATGAAAGATTTGATTATCGCAAATAAAACTAGGTCCCTCCCAACTACTCTCTCTTTTAATATTCTCAAAACAATTCTGAAAGTATACGTTATATTTTACGTCAGATTTATAAGGGCACATTTGTTCAAATGAACTGTATATCTAAATATATTGGAAAATGTACATATATATTCAAATACTCTTTGTTTGTTGTACCTAATTATCTGTTAGCCATCAACAATAAGTGCACACACACGCTGCATATTTATCGTTGTTATTCAGTGTTAAAACAAAGCAATGACACAAACGCTCTCTTCTCACACATTTATAGACATCGATGACGCCAAGCTAATGAGCTCCAGGGTGATCAACAGCTCCTTCCACCACAACAAGACAGGCTGTCAGATGACGTTTGATGATGACTACAGCGCCTACTGGGTGTACTTTGTCAACTTTCTGGGAACACTTGCTGTGTTGCCTGGCAACATAGTCTCTGCCCTTCTCATGGACAAAATTGGACGGTTGAGCATGCTAGGTATGTCCTAATGTTTTCTGGTCATTGATTATAAAGGTGCACTCCTCGATTGCGCACCTAGAACCATCCATTTCTGCCCCAGCTTGCTGTTTATATTTGTGCACAGAAGAGCACTTGGCTCTTGGGGGGTGGGGGGGAGGAGTTAAGGTTGTTGTCCACCACTCCAGCAGTTGTGTTTCCAAACAAGCTGGGGTGCATATTTGGGGTTCTGGGGATGCTACCCTTTTACAAAAAGGTTATATACAATTATGTATTTTTGTTTTTGTTTTTAATCATTTCATTTTTTTTTTTATTTTTTTTTTACCATTACATTTTCTCTCTATTGTGAGAGAAAAGCATGTGTGAACGATGTTGAGTGAACAGAATTGACTGTATGCTTATTTATAGGAACGAGGAGCAAACGGAGAACACGAGGAATAGTGTTTAGAATTATTTACGAGAATGTCATTTTAAAAGATATAACTTGAAAACATCAAGGAAAAGCAGTGAGGACAGTCTACGAGTTTGCGCATGTGTTTGATCAGCGGGGTATTTGAGCTTGCTTTGATCTACAAAAGAGCGCACCATGGGGAACGATATTTGACAGGGAAAGTCAAAGTCTCGACCTGGAGACAACTGCGGTATTTGGTTTTCAGAAGACAGGACATTTCCCACCTCCATAACTAGCCTAGCCATAGTATCCTGCAATAGTTTTTCTCCTGCTGCACTGATAGAGATACAGATAGAGACTCCGCCCCTCTGCAGTCTACTTTGTATGCCATGCCAACAGCCAATGAGCAACGAGATAAAAACAGTTGTCTTTTATAAAAATAAATACTGTTAAAGAAAAGCTTTTGTTTATCTTTTTCCTCCAGTTGAGAACCATTGCTTTAAATTTTAAAAGAAGAACCAGGAAGATGAAGGCACACATGCTTAATCACACATATATTTCCCATGAAATGTGTTCAGTGTGTACCCTGTACTGACTGGGATGAAATAGTGTCGATGTTTGGTGCTTTGTCCTGCAGGGGGCTCCATGGTGCTGTCAGGAATCAGCTGTTTCTTCCTTTGGTTTGGCACCAGTGAGTCTATGATGATCTTTATGCTGTGTCTTTACAATGGCCTCAGCATCTCTGCTTGGAACTCTCTGGATGTGGTCACTGCTGAGCTCTACCCAACAGACAGGAGGTGGGAGAAAAATCAAATATCACGCATTCTTTTTTTTATCGTATTCTTTTTAGAAATGGAGAGTTGTTTATTCCCCTTCCACTAATTGTACGTCTGTTACACTGTTCCTTTCTTATCTGTATTGCTTCTCGTGTTCTGTTTTTAGGGGTACGGGCTTTGGCTTCTGTAATGCCATGTGCAAACTGGCAGCAGTGCTGGGCAATCTGATCTTCGGTTCCCTGGTTGGCATCACCAAGGCCATCCCCATCCTGTTGGCCTCTGCTGTGCTGGTTGGTGGAGGTTTGGTGGGGCTGCGACTACCGGACACACGTGCCAACGTTCTCATGTAAAACCCTGGGAACACTGTTTACCTGGTATTTGCTCAGAATAATCTAGTAAACCACTTTATTTGTACATTATTTAAAGGGAAGGTTTCCTATCTGTTTTGTACTCACCAATGAAGCTGTTGATTGGTAGATACAATTTTAGTGTCAATCCATCCTTAATAGGATATGAATAGGTTCTCGTATAGTCTACCTATAGTATATAATAATTGGAACGTCAGTCAACTGTAACCTGACACATTTGACTTATTTTATAATTTTTATGTGAAGCTCTCACTTCATGCTGGGACTAATGACCCTGTGTATCCCTCCGCCATCGCCCAAACTTATTCATAGGGAACATGTAATGAAATAAGGATAGTTTGACTTATATATTTAAATTATATTCACTAATTTATATTATCACAGGTTAGTAGAAAAATAGGAATAAAAAATTATCCCTTTAATTAATCAGAGCTTAGTTGCCCCAATATGTATAATATTGTGGAATAAGGTTGACTGTACTGTATTTACATATTTTAATATTAAAGAGCTTCTGAGTAAGTACCAGGTAAAACAGGACTATGAAATGCAGTTTAACACTCACACAGAGCCATAGATATACAGAGGTGGATGATTGTCATCTGGAGTTTTACACTATAATAAAAGGTTCTTTGCATAACAGTTAATATGAAAGGTTGGATTGGAAGAACCCTGGGCATTCCTTACAAAGGCTCCTGTTATGACCTCCGAGCTAGCATTGCTAGCATAACTAGCATATATCGCTGTATATCAATGGCTCAGTTGCTACTATGTGCTAAACACGTGTACCCAAGTGCTGCAAAAGGTTTGACTTTCCAACTGTCACTCATATCTATTCATGTCTAGATTGTAGCATAGAGTTTATGTATGTATGTATGTATTTATTTATTTATTTATTTATTGTGTCACCTCTATGCTACTATCTTCTCTGACCAGACAGTCAGGTGTCTAAACCTTCTGCACCAACTCAAATATTAAGAATGACAAGGCCATAGAGAAGAAATATAACTTCTAACGTAGTATAGACAACAAAAACAAGTTTCGCAGCTCCATTTCTAAATGAAAAAAAAAAAACGTTTACATTTTCTGCTTTTTACAGCAAGAGACTTTTGAGAATGGAAACTTTTTGTCTGAATGCTCTCTGTCATGTCTGTGTTTTGTGTCGTGGCACTAAGCTCACCGTTAAGGGCTTTGCTCTCTGTCGCAATCTGATCCCTGTCAAGAGGAACTGATGCTAAATGAAACCTCTGTGCTGCTAAAAAAAAATAATAATATCTGCCCTTTTCTGCTTTACCTTATTCCCCATTTCCCTGCCTCTGTGTTTTACTGTAGTTTTCTCACAACGTCACAATCTCTCCCCTTCCCGTCCCCTTGCTCTTATTCTATGCCCCTGGCTTGCTGCTGCATCGTGCTCCCTCCAAACCTCCAAGGCCTTTCTCAAATGCCATACCTCCCATTCTGCCCAACCCGTCTCTACGTCAAACCCTTAAGCTTTTCTACTCTCCTGTCTTCTTTGTCTGGTTTCTTAGTGGATTCTGGCTGTGTGTGTGTGTGTGTGTGTGTGTGTGTGTGTGTGTGTGTGTGTGTGCGTGTGAAGCTAACTAATCAATAAAGCCCTATTGCCATTGTAATGTAGGATTTGTTTAAACATCTAAATTGTGTTTTTATTTTGTATAGCCTTATGTTTGATTAGAATAAGTGAAATAGAATTATTGTTCAAAGAGAATAAAAGTTCAAGCTAATTTTATTGACATAAACATTTATTCATCAGCTTTTATGACTTTATGGCTTGTATGACTAGGATGAGTTATGTTGTCACAGCGCATACTGTATTTTTGCTGTACAAATACAACCACCAATGCCTGATTGTTTATGTTAATGCTGCTTATATTATGACAGAATGTGTGTCTGTGTGGCGTCGTGTCTGGACTTTGGAGCTCCTGATGGTTTGTCAGTTTCTGTGTTCGCGTGTCCAACTACAGCATTACCAGCAAACCGATCTGACAAAGGAATCTTGCATGTTTGTTACCGAGGTCTTTGTTTTGTGTGCTTTTTCTGTTCTTCGTGTCTGTACTGTCACTCTATGCGGAGGTGGATGTGTGGGTCCAGGTGATAAAAGTGAATGTATCATTCCAGCGTGTTCTTTGTTGTCAGGTGGTCCCGATAATTAGTTAACTCTTTTGTGAAAGGGGCATGCTAGCGGTGAGAAATGACTGTACATAATACAGATGGTGTCAAGCAGGAGTCGTCAAATCTAGGGTTGGGCTTTTGGAAATCCTTGTACTTAGCTGTTTGACTAGATCTGGGCCCGCTTCTTGAAAAGTGTGACATTAATGGTGTTGCTTCTGACTTACCGATTCGAAAACCTCTGCTATTAATCTATATGTAGGGGTGTGTATAAAAGGAACCTCCTCTTACAAAATGCCAACAGTGCTATGTAAAATAAAGAATTCATCTGGCGTCTACATATAGAATAAAGAGTTTCATTCTAACGTCTATAGTGATGTGACGTTTTTTCACAGGACATTTTTAACTGAATACCCACTTACAACAGCAGGCGGCACTGTTTTTTACAGACAAAAAACAGTAGGTCAAGAGCCGCTGTTGTTATAATATTACGAAGCCTCATCGTTTTATTCTCCGCTGTGAGTTCTTGTTGATTTATGTATTTATGTATCGGGATGAATCGTCTGGCTAAAATCACATGACTAAGAGACAAGACAAGTTAACAGTCTAAGCATAATGGATTTCTGATTGATATCATAGCAAATACCTCTCTGGACAATTAAATAAATGAAAGAAAATTCAAATTTATCTGCCTAATTTTACTACCCCCCATTTACTTGTATTAGTGTAAGTCCAACAGCGTTCTAAACAAGCTATGGTCACTTTGTATTTGTGTCCAACTGTTACACCCCTCCTATTATTAATTAACGTGCGAGTGTGTGTGTGTGTGTGTCTGCCAGAACGCTACATCCTGTCACATACAGCAGGAAATACCAGTACAATGAGTGGAAAAAAGTGACGTGAGTCTATAACTGCCACAAAACTGTCACAAGCGTAATCTTTCAATTCCATATAGGCCTACTGTAGGCTTCAAAGTAGGTATCAACCCTAAAAGCTGTCCACATATAAGAACAAATCTATACAAATCAAAAGTTGACCTGCACAAATAATACAATTATACATATACACTCCATTAACACTGTTTCTTGCATTAAATATCATAATAATCATGAATGACCGCATACACAAATGTTCATGTATTATTAATGAAAGAAAGTTTGTGTAAATAAAGTATAGTTTACCACATATATAATAACCTAACTTTGTAAACTGTGTTTTGAAAGATAAAGTTTTTATTAATACTATAAAAATAGTATTAATAAAAACTTTATCTTTAAATACACAGTTTACAAAGTGCTTTGACAGTCAAAACAAAGCAGAATACTTGTTCCATTAAAAGCAATCGAACAGTGAGTTGGGAATTAGGGGAAAGAATCAGGGCAATAAAGCAAAGATAAATAATAATAATAATAATAATAAAACAAAATTTGAATTTGAAAATATGGATACAAATAATGGAGTGTCTTATTTGCACCTGGGTGAGAATAGCCACTCGGCAGCTATATTCAGCTATTTACACCCAAATACGTTTACCTGAGGTTGGTGCTTAAGGTAAGGGTTAAGATTTTGTTTATTTATTACTGAAGACAGTTGCAATATCTAATTAATGTAATCATTTCTTTTCCATTTTTCTTTTCGTCAACAAACAGCCCTCCCCACCTCCCATCCAACCCCTTCCGCCCTTACCTTGGAAGACCACAAAGCACAAGTTCAACACAAAATTACAATGGTTCCAAGAGCTTCCAAGAGTCATCTTTAACAGAATAGCAGTACAGTACAGTCCTATTAAATATTTTTTTTTCATTTATTTTTCAGTAAAATGTATTTATACCTATAAGTCTGTTTTCTCTTGTGTTACCAGTCACAACGAAGCAGTTTGATATTCCAGACTTATATTTGATATTCCAGATATCTTAACTAAGTGGCCCTTGAAAGCAGTATAATTAAGCATGGAGTGCGTAGTCCTGGTCATGGCCAGTAGGAGGAAGGGGTCGAGGCAGGAATGGAGGCAGCACAAACATGCTGCAACCTTAAAGTAAACATAGAAACTCTGTTGTCCGTCCACAAACAGTCTCACGTAATGCAGAAAGTGCAGAATCCCCGCAGGAGCAAAACACAGGAGGAAAATAACAAACGTCAGCGTGCTGGCTTCGATGTACAGAGCCCAGTCGCGGTGGCTGCTGCTGAGCTCTTTGACAATCCTGGCGTGACACACGGCCGTCACCACCAGCGGTAAGAGAAGGCCAAAGGAGGTTAGGACCACATTGTAGTAGATCAGGTATACGCTGTCGTCCAGAGGGAGGACGTCGTGGCAGGTGATCAGGCCCAGCTGAGGCAGATAATAGCTCTGCTGAATGAGGAGTTCGGGCAGCATGGCCGCCCCAAACACCGCCCACACGGCCACGCTGGCCCCGGTGGAAAAGGCCTTCTGAGGAAGTCTTTTATACTTAAATGGGTGTACCACAGCCAGGTAGCGCTTCACGCTTATGCAAGCTAACGTTTGGGCAGAGCAGTAGAGATTTCCATAGAAACAAGCAGTGACCGCTCGGCAAGCGGCCTCTCCCAGCACCCAGTTGTTGCCATGGAAATGGTAGTAAGCCTTGACAATAAGGGAGAGGAGGAGGAAGAGGTCTGACAGAGCCAGGCTGCAGTAGAGAATCGCAGAGGACAGCTTCCTTGCTTTAGTGGCCGTTACATACAAGATGGCGGCATTGGTTGGTATTCCAACAGCAACAAGCAGCACGTAAATACTGGGGAAGACTCGCGTGCTCAGGGGACCACGGAGGTACTCCGCTGTGCTGTTGCTTAGTAACCATAGGGGTGGGGGAGCGTCCTCCATGGTTGGCAGAACAGTGGGGGGGGCCTGTGTCCCATTTCCAATAAAAAATGAGTGAGTCTTGACTGGTAACATCCCCTTGAACGTCCTGGGTACAGGAAAGGCTGAGATGTTCTTCTTCCGACTTCTCTTTCGCCCTTTCCTCCCTCCCAAAACAAGAGAATACAGCCAATTGAGCTGACAATCAACCATAGGCTATGACCATTTTCGAACATCGTAACATATGTCTGCCATTTTGCACCCACAGTTTGAATAGACAAATTAGAAGACAAAATATTAACATTTTGCTCATTGCGTTCGGACATTGCGAAGTATAAAATCCCCAAAAGAGTATAGTCTAGTTAGCCTACTTCTCTAGGATATGCCTACCTTCTCAAACTGGGCAGGCTTTATTTTCCAGATGTGGTAATGGCCTACTCTCTCAGTATTCTATACTTAGGTATTTAACCACTATGGAGCCTTCCAAGCTAACTCATAACACTCCTCATGTTTCTTCCGTGATAAAATACAGTATCCCTGTAAAATATAGATCACACACTGCACTTTGGGTCAGCTAATATTTACAAGCTGATTGAAATAATCAATACAAGTCAATGTAGAAACTATACACAGGATGTAATAGGCCTTGAATGCCTCAAAACTGCCACTCACCTGTTTCATGAAGCGTAGCATCTAGGAAGAGACAGGAGAGTAAAAGCAAGAGATAAAAATTGCTCATTTTTTCGGGGGGTCTAAAAGTCACTCAATTTTAGACCCAACACTCAACAAGAACATTAAAGTGTGCCTGGCAGATAAATGTCACATTTACACCTACGGAAGGTGGGCGTGCTCAGGCCCAAGGCCTGAAGTTGCTAGCGCCTCCTTCTGCAGGATATGGCTCACTATGTATAGCCTATAATATAAATAATAACTGCCACTTCCTATAACTTTAACAACTTTCTTCGTAGCTTGCCTTTGATATGTCTGTAGCATGCACACTGCTAACTCCACCCTTTCTCACACAAACAACCCAGAGACACTTTGTCATGAGTCTATGCCATGAGTCCTTCACTTTCTGTTTTATAGATCAAGTAATAGATGAGTATGTTATTTTAGTTTGTTTTTTATGTAATGACAGCTGTTGCATTTTAATGTATCGTAACTGTAATGGGAATTCAGTGTAAAGATTCAAGATTTCTTTGTCATTGAATTGCAGTGGCCCTAAGGAGCAACATTTGTACATTTGACACTAAATGATCATTTGCAAATGTTATAACAACTGGTCCTGTTGCATCTTATCTACACAATTGAGGTTGAAGGAAGTGGAGTAACACAAACAAGAGGTCCATTGGCTAAACAAGGAAATGTCTGCGTACAGCCGATAAGCTTGTCCGAACTGAGCAATTTGTGTAGTCTTCTCTTCCTCTCATCCACAAAAAAGTATTTTTCTAAATGGCAATAGCAACAATATCGTTCTTGCTCTGTCAGCCAGATGAAAACAACCCCGAATCCCCTACATTTCCACTCCACCTCACTGTTGAAAGACAGATTTTAAAACACAATGTGTGGGAGACTGTAGGGGGAGTGGTGGAAAACAGAGGCATATGTACAGTTAATCATTTTATAGCAACAGCTCATTCTGCAAGGTCACATGCCTTAATCACATACCGTTTCCTGAAGCTCATTACTGGGTTTAAAGGAAATCTCCACCACACGTATACACAGAGCTAAAGAAAGCTAAACAACAACCCCCACCACATACACAAACACACACACACTCACTCACACACGCTGACAGCCAACTTAAAGCTATAGCTTAATGTCCAACTGATCACAGGCGTGACCCTTGACACATTGTCTTGATATCATCCTGTGTTTATGACGCATGCCGGGATAGATGTGGCTTACATAAACATCTTTGAGGTCTAGAAATTGTTTTCCATCTAACAAGATGATTAAACGAACATGCAGAAGAAGTATATAAATAGACTATAATATTTGACGATATAAGAATAGAACAGTATACTACAAAATTACACAGCAATAACAAATGAATGTCTTAACTTGAAACCTTTTATGGCTAAAAGCGCACATACATCAAAATTTCAGTGTATTAAATCTATTTAAAGGACTAGTTACTGTAAATATTAAAACGCTAGTACTGTATATTGTAATTCTTATATAATTCTTATAGGCATATATTCAGGTGTATGATTAAACAATTATACCAAAAAGGTGCAAATGATCATCCATGTATGTACGTTGAAACAGAAACAGCTGTGTACAACCAAACTTAGCTAACAAAGTGAGATTACTGAAGACAGTTTAATGTCAAAAGTCAGACACCATGGCAAGACTGGGCACAGCAACAAGACACAAGGTAGTTATACTGCATTAGCAAGGTCTCTCCCAAACAGGGGTTTCCAGATGTTCTCTCCAAGCTCTTTTGAAGAAGAACAAAGAAACGGGCAATGTTGGGGACCATAGATGCAGTGGTTGACCAAGCAAAGTAAAACAGCAGATGAAAGACACATTATGCTTACTTCCCTTCGCAATCAGGAAAGATGTCCAGCCATCAGTTCAGAATTGGCAGAAAGTAGTACCCTGGTACACCCATGTACTGTCCGGAGAAGTCTGGTGAGAAGTGGCCTTCATGGCCAAAAATCCATTACTCCCAAATGGAAACAAACATAAGTAAGTAAGTAAGTACATTTTATTTATAAAGCACATTTATAGCAGGGCTGACCAAAGTGCTGTACATGTTAAAAAC
>JAODLI010000019.1:4222225-4261337 GCA_027575585.1 Percopsis omiscomaycus
GGGGGGTGTTGCTATGTTTTTATGTCACATTCTTTCACACAAAGTGAAAAAGCGGGAATTTAGGAGTCCTTGTGTCCATTCAGCAGGGCATTACCATGTTCTTTGATGGACTTCATTGGGCCCAAAAGAGGAGGACGTATCCCTGTTTATTTAAATGCACAGCTTTGTGGGCCCTTAAATGCTGCTCAGTCTTCATTCCTCAGTCACTGTGCCTCCATTCACAGCAGAAAAACAAAAACCTTTGACCCCCTTTGTCTGCTTGGTTTGTGGGTCTATTCGATTGGGATCTTTTTGCCACACAGATTTCTTAATTGAAATTTTTTTTTGTGGAAAATTAGGATGTTTCTCTTCAAACTCGCTTTTCTGGCCGCATTTCTATGTCTTCTATGGTGAGAATCTGCACCTAGAGATCGCCATTTGCTTGCCGTTCCAATGGAAATGCTTGCCTTAGTGACACTGGGATAATAGGTTTCAGTCCTTCTGCTTTCTCTGCTTATATTGTCACAATTAAAACCGTTGGGATAGACGCAAAACAGATTCCCAGCCAAGCTGAGACCTTGCTGTAATGAGATCTTGCTCATTACAGCGTTGGTTTGACAGGTTAGTCTTTTCATTCCCTGGAATGTTTCAAAATTTCATCGAACTAAATTGGTTTTGAAACTTGATGTCAATTCAGTGCTATTGTGCTATATTACCTCTCCCATAAATCAGCCATAAGGATGACAAGTTGCTAACTTTTAGGGACGATGACAGCAATTGCGTGCCATTACACAAACATGACAAATGAATAGTTTGTTTACATTTCAAATATACCTGCCTAAAGCACTGTAGTCCGTGCTTAAGCTGCAAGAATGTAAAAGGCATTACTAGCGAGTTTTTGTTAGTGCTGTGTAGTCACTGCTTGCATGTGCGCTTTAGCCCATATATTGGGCATAGCTAGCCCTGTTAGTGTGAGTTTATGAGCAGCTTTACGAGGTAGTCACAGCTCTCCTGAGAGAGAATGATGTAGAGGCCTTGAACAGTGCCATTGACTGGGCTAACTGCAGCTCGTCTAGAACCAGCTAAAATCAACACCAGTATTATATGCTTTAGTGAAAGGCCTGCCAGTAAAACACTTTTCTAAGAAGCACTGATTCAGCCACAGCATTTGCATCTATCAAGATAAGATTATATACTGTAATGTTATCTTGTAATATAAAGGGCAAACAAATGTAGGCCTACGCTATGAATGTAAAATAACGTAAAAATGGAAACCAACATAGAACGCAAAAAATGTGTCGCACAAAAAAAAGAAGCATGCTTTACAGAAAGCTTTGTTTCTTCACCTTTGTGTTAATATTCATACACTGTGTTAAAGGGACACTCCTCAATTTGTGTCCTGAATTACTCATGGTTGAAAACAGCTATAGAAAAATGCTGTTTTGGTTTTAACGTCCTAGGCTCACACTGCCCTCATTCCCTCCCCCTAGAGCCAATTGATGTGTCTTTAAAGACTTACAGAAACCCCCGTGCCTCCAGAAACCCCTAATGCTGAATTTACTAAAATCTATGACTTATAGATATCTTACATGACCATTCTTCCTGCTTTTATGGACCTCCCATTCCAGTTAAGGTTTAGGAAGAATATATGGCCTCCTAAATAAGACCCACATAGTGACCCACCACAGAGAAAGTGTAAAGCAGAGAGTAAAGCAGAGACAGACAGAGGAAGCATGGTAATATGAGGTGTTTTATAACACCACAAGGGATAGCCTGATAATCGTGAAATATTGTACCAATACTGGGGCCAGGAACCCTGTCTTCACGATCCTGGGCAATGTTTCTCTTAACAAGATCATAAATTGTTTTGGCAGTTAGGCTCCAAACCGGAGGTCAGAGAGGATAAGGACTTAACCTGAGATTTTGGTTTCCCATATCCACGCCGACACTAATTGGCCAGGCTATCCCTAGTTCTACATATGGAAAACTGGTCAAAAGGGCTTGAATGCTAGCATCACCCTAACAAGCTCTCAGTTGTTTCTAGTGCAGTGGTCAGAGAGGTATGCAAAATTGAGGACCAAAATCAATTTACAAATATTTGACAGTTTTGACATCTTAAGGAACTTTCTTTAATGCCCCAGAGAAAGATGAAATGTGTGCCCTTCACAAGGGAGGTCTGATTGGACCGTCTTGGAGAGTAGGACAGCTTAAGAAAGCCAGGAGCCCATAAAATGACCAGGATTTATATGGAGTCAAGACCACGTCTTGAGTTATGTGTTCAACAGGGACGGGGTCCACAGAGAGAGATCGAGCTGGGACGGTTACCAGCATTTATACAATATAATGCCACGGCACTATTAAATAGCAATAGACAACAGCATAATATTTCTCCATAGCTTCACATTAATAAAGTTGGAAATATAGTTTCATAGGTCTTTTTTAATGGTTTTTAAATATGGGTTTATAACATGGCTTCTTGATATTGATAATGGCTTGCAATATTCCAACATTAAAAAAAGGGGTTCAAAACAGTATTAAAACTAGTTTTGCATAAGAGGCACGGGGCAACACAAATCTCCAATAGTCAAATTAATGTCACAAACTTTCTCTACAAGGCCCTTGTCACCTCTCAAACTCATAAACTTCAACATGATGGAAAGATGCAATGTATTTTGCAAACAACGTGAATGAAATGTCATGCCCCTCTTAACACTTGAGCCAGCTCGCTTAACTAGGCTATTTAGGACCGTTAAGGTCGTGATGCAAATGACTGGCACTGCCACCATGTTAGCAGGGGCATGTGTGCAGCTGTCAAGAGTTGAACTGAACTTTGACTTGAGGTTCAAACTAGAAAAAGACTCACCCCTAGAAGAAACAATATCCCCTGCTATCATGATTAACACCTTTGACATTTTACTTGGTACAGTCAACTGCCTCCAAACAAAAGGGAGTTCTATCTAGCTTGGATGTGCAGTATATTTCTCTTTGACCTTTGACCAAAATGGTTGTAGTTTTGTAGTTGCACATTTGCACTATAGTTGACAGTCTCTGTCCAAATACTCTGTCCAACCCAGCAGATACAATTGTGATTTCCTAAATCTGTTGACTTCAAAAACATTCACAATCTCCTTTATTGACAGTTTGAGGTCTTGATTAAAAATACTACTATATAATAATATTTAAAAGGCATACATAGAAATTGCATTGTGAGGTCTGACAGAAAGACACATATTTGCTAGAGAGCTAGGTGTGTGCGTGGCGGTCATCACAGTTAGGTGGAGCAGGTCATGAAGAGGTCACCAGGACTAGCCTGGTGGTCTGTAAACGTTGAGGATGACAGTTAAACCTAGGGACTTTGTGGGGTCTCCGAGGCTCAGCACAAGAGCGGGGTTATCGCAGACCCCATCATGCAATTCCCAGGTTCTAGTGACATGTTATGGCTATCACTGATGGCAGCTTTAAATACAAGTTACATCAAATAAAGCTCCGCAGCCATGTTTGTAGAAGACCTTCGCTTGCAACATGTGAGCCAAATTAAATCTCTGCTCAGTTTATTTTCTGCTTGAAAGGCTTTTGGTTATTTTTGTCAGGATTAGGGGAAGGTTAGCAAGATTATATGGTTTGCCAGTGCTAAATGATATCTGATCGGGAATTACCTCATGTTTGCATTAGATTGTCTGAATTAAGAGGTATGGGTTACAGGCTTTTGTTTAATCTGTTTATCTGTTATGTGCCAAAACTACAGATATAATCAGACACGCAAACACAGACACATGTATGGCACACACACACACACGCGCGCGCACACACACCAGCTGAAGCCAGTGTTTTCCTCCTAGTTTGTGGAATCCTTGGGACCTTTTTGAGTAAGAATGAGTCATTGGCCTCACAATGGGCCACAGTGACAGCCCGTTCTCCATGGAGCTCTGATAGTGGTAGAATGCCACTCTGGGAGGGTTTAGATGTTTTATATTGTCCCCACGCTGGGGTCCTAACCCCCTGTGTTGGCCCCCCTCACCCCTCACCTCTTGTCTCCTCTAATGCGGCTTTATTGACTGTGACACAGTGAGCATGGAGACGATGACCAAACAATTAAAAGTGCCCCCAAAGGAAGGAGCGTTAGTCACAAACCCTTCCATAGGCTTTGTGTTTCTCTTCGTATGTGTGCGTGGGTGTGTATATGCGCACGCACATGTTCCAACGCGTGACAATAAGTGAGGCGGGTATAAATCCTCTCTCCATACCATACCACCCGCCCCCCCCCCCACCCACCCCCACAACCACCACCACCACCCCATGAATATGAAACAGGCTTCTTAGTTCTCTAAATATACACCAACGCTCCCAGAGACAACAGACACCTTTGTGATGTCCCAACTGTGGCCTCTCATTTCGGACGAATTATCAGGAGATCCCTAGAGAAGAAAGGGATCATATGTACCGAGCGGTGCTATATATAGCTGACGAGTGTAACTTAAGTCTGAACTACTTCACCCACGCATTTTTAGCAGTTTTCCCTAAGATTACTTCACGAAATGGGTACTATTACATACAGTATAAGCCTCTGCACTCTTTAAGGAGTAGGATCTTGAACTGGGTTAGCAAAGTAATCAAGCTTGCTTAAGCGTGCGCAATCTTCTAGAAAATGAAGTGGATTATGGTCACTTTCAGTTCAGCTGCCCTGGAAATCCCGCTCTCTACAGAGATAGCGCTGTAGAGAGCTGGTGCTCTTAAAGAAACTCTCTCACACACACACACACACACACACACACAGAAACACCACAGTGTATTGCTGCACCATGGCCCTAATCTCTAGTGGCCCTAACCTTGTTTTAGCTCTAGTTCTGGTACTGTTCGGTCTATAGCATTGGAAATGTGAAGCGAGGTCCTGTAATGAGGCTGCTAATGGTCTGGTTGACCTCTGACCTTGTGTCTCTATCAGGGTCTTCACAGGGCCACAGGCCAGCCACATAATCGCTTCCATGGAGAACTCACAGCCCTTTCAAAAGTGACTTTTAGCCCTGCTTGAGAGCGAAACGTTAATTTAGCTAACTGCAGCTAATGCTCGCCTGTCACTTGTCGTCAGGTTTGATTATGTTCGTGAGCTCTTGTTTGTCCCCCTTTATTAGTTTATGCTGCGATGAAATGATCTGTGTTTCATTACAGCCTCCTGGAAACAATCCGCTTTACAATTTAAGTATGGGTGCAAACACACGGCTCCTCCACACACACACCATATCCAGGCAAACGGTATTTAAGCTATCTAAAAGTTAACAGGGGGAATGGGATAATGGAGAAGGGTTCAGTGAACATAAGCTTAAGAGTTTCTCAGACTACATCTCATTTATCCCATGAGCGACATTATGAAGACGTTGTCAACGAAACATTCATAAAGATCGTTGAATATCTTGCCCATTTTAAAAGGTTATGTTCTCATCATTCTAGGACTTTCAATAAATCTCAAAGCCATCCTCTTTGCATTCAGGTCTGTTGTCCGAAAAATCCATATGTGGAAAACCTTTACCAGACCCCCGGAGTCAATTTCATTATGTTCGGAGATGACATCAATCTAAAAAAACTGATTCTTTTAGCGTATTTAAGAAATGTATCAATTGGATTTGCTGCTTTTAAAGAAAATTGGAAGAACATGAATGGTTTAGCTTGAATTACTTTAAACTTTCAAATGCAAAGGCATGCTAACAGGTATGAAGAAGTTTTCCAAGTTGAATGGTTTCATTCACAAAGGAAATCATTACCTTATGATTCTCTCTCTCTCTGTTTGGTGTTCCTCATCTAAACACACAGGCAGGAAGCGGTTGTAAAAAGGCAGGTGTGTTGTTCAGTATGTAGGCTATTGTTCATGCTAGACCTCAGGTTGGGTGAACAAGACAGGAACTTTCCAAATAAATTCAACAAGTCTCTCTATACAGTGGCCTTTCATATGAAATATAATTTGATCGATAACAACTTTAAGTAGGAAAAATACTATTGTAGTATAGGCCTATTGTCCATCAAGGTCGGTCATTAGGAATACACTTACAAATGTTGGAGAAACACGTCTACGTTTCCTATTTCTTGATTTCTCAGTGTGAAAGCTGCTTTCTTAATCTAGAGTATACGGCAACCATTTTACATCTAAATCCAGTATTCTAGTAGTTGGTTTTTTTTTGTGCATATTTGAAGATATATGCAGAGAAGATTCACAAGAGCAGTAAGTCTATACAGGTTGTATATGTCTGGCTTCACTACTGTATTAAGCCTACTATGAATATACAGTGTATGTTAACACATACAAACAGACATTCAGCCATTCAACAAGAAGTCTGACATAAGGACAATGTCCCATGTAATTCCTTCATATGGCTAATTAAGTGAAAACAACATATTTGTCAAAATAATTTGTCCAAATTAATAATTTATCACTTCATCTAAATAGAAAAAAAACAACAACAAAGCTTTACAATTTTTTTTTTTATTATTCAAATACCTACCACACAATCCCTGTTACCCTGACTGTTACCCACTACTGCCATCTACTGAACACCAAATATATTTAACTTTCACTCCTTTCCACTATCAACAACCGGTACAGGCTAACAAATACTGTCTAGGGTTTTACTTGTGTTGAAACCATAATTAACCATAAACCATAATTATCACCAAGAAAGTGTACAACTGTAAAAAATTATTCATAACTTACCAAATACTGTTCCTGAAAAGGCTAGAATCCTAATTATTTATTTAAATACATAGCTCCAGAGGATTGTTACTCCAACATCCAAACATGATCTCAGAACAGTGGTGTTGGTGGTGAAGGGTTTAACCCAAAACAGCGGCACAATAAATCAGGAGCTGTGAGCCACAGGAACACAGGAGCCACTAGCTATGGTGAGATCAGGCCTCATTGGACCTTTTCCTATTCCAAATGCTATAACGATTAAAAAGTCTCTCCTCTGTCTCATAAATAGTCACTATATGATTCATTGCTCAAGTGTCCCCATAGGAATTAATTCGCAAGCTCAGTGTTGGTACTGTAGCGATAGAAGAAAAGCTATAAGATGTCTTATAAAGTGATGTCTTAAAATGATCTTTTGGGGGCCTTTAAGGCGTTTGCACGTTCAGTGATTTAGAGATTAAAAAGTGATTAAGAAGTTTCCAGTTATTTTTCCAACAACTTATCATAAAACTGTTACAATATAAAATCATTAACTCGTAAAGCAAAACATAATCTCATATCTCCAGTTGGAAATTTCCAAAGTCATACAGTATTTGTGTTGTATATGACAATATACGAAATAATATATGTATTATATGTATGTGTTGAAGCCACAGCATAGCATAAGATGCTATCTTAAAACACTAATGGTTTTTGACACAGCGCCCCCTTTTGGAGCAGCTATGTATATCTGGTCTGAACCTCACAGTTGACACAGAAGTCAGAGCATGCAATGAGCTGTGTAGATGATGTGGTACAGTGTGCCCTCTAAGGCGAGTAGTGTGCAGTACAGAAATGCCATTAGTGCATTTTGACAGGTGCGTGCGGATGTGATGGACAGTGGTGGTTAAATTTATAATTAAATCCATTCTCCTTTGAATTTACAGCTCCCACCTTTTACTCTGACTTGTTAAGCAGTGATTGATAACAGTCATAACGAAAGCCAAACATCTGCTCAGCACAAGGAGAATATTGCGGCTGCTTGTAGCATTCCCTTGTGATAGACACAACAGTGTGACGTTCCCTAATCAAACAACTCCAGCCTCATCCGCTGGGATTCGAGAACATTTCAGATCAACTTTCCTCACACCCAAAAGACTGACGAAACCACAGCGGAATGTCCCTCCAAAAGAGGCTTCACGGAAATAAAGAGACAGACGGCCACAACAGGTCCAACACAAATCCCTGTCTGGGTGAGCCAGCTACATAGGCAGTTAGACAAACAGAAACAGGACAGTTTAACAGGGATTTCGCACCTGAGGTCATTAGTTGTCCTGTCCAGGACAGCCACATCCCATTGTGTAGAAAACACATACAAATATTGTCTCCTTCTTGTGATTACATTTATATCGGTCTATTATAAAAATTTTAGACTTTTAGACTCTTCAGACAATTAGAAAAGCAGAAAAAAGCTGGGATTCGATTCAGCAGTTATGGGACATTGCAGGATTGTCCCTCTAGGAAACCTTCCTCATGTCCGAACGTCTGTGAAAGGTAAGGTTGGACAGTGCAAGACCGTACAAGTAGCCTACAAGAGCCAATAGGAAGCCAGCAATGTTTCTCTTCATCAACACGGACATCTTTGACAACCAATCACCTCTCTGCCTGCCCCCCCCCCAGTTCAAAAGTGGCGGTGCGGAAACCAGGCAGTCCAAACCTCAGTCTCTGTCATTCATAGCATATTAGAGAGGAGTATGGTAAAATCACTAGCACATGGGCCCCAACACACACACAGCTTGTGTTTAGAAAAACGGCATGCTCAGTTCTGCGCTCATGACCCCTGACGTACAGAGACCGTTCTTCTCAAACAGCATAAATAAATCCACCTGGGAAACTTGAGATCAATCGGTAAAGATTTAAAACTTTATTAAGCCTAAAAGGATACAGTACTGTATCGTCTGCCTCCGGTTCAGAACGGACACGCAAAATCATTTACCAACGAACATCAGCGGTTTGTAGGGGTAGTGTAAAGTTAACATGGACATTTTAATTTTATGCGTGTGCTGGAAATGTTGTGAGAGTGCTATGGTAGAGTGTAGTGTTCAAGTGTAAGCATGCCTAAATGCTAACATGCTACACAGAGGCCTCTTTGTGTGTCGCTCTAAACTTCAGGAGGCACCAGTCGTCCGCACGCTCCAACTTTATGTCAACGAATTCGGGGGCAACATTTACCGTTTACATTAAAAAATATATAAATATACAGGTGTATTTACCTGCAAGGACAGAAGAACCGCCTCTCCCCCCCGCGTCTGCTTTGAGAGTCGGCACTGTGAACGCCGTGTTTGACACACCGGGGCAATGATTTGTATGTTTGTAGCCTATGTTAAGACTCGGATTTCAGTTGAGTTGAGTACGTGTCACTTCCATTAACACATTTGATGCTGTTGGCAAGGTCATCTAGAGTTACGCAAGGCACAAGGTTTTTTTCTTTTCAACTCAGGTGAAAATAAATATTTATTTATGTGTCCTGAATGGATTAAGGTTTTACTGGATTATTATATTCGTTAGTCTGGATTTTTTGTGTGGTGGGGATGTCATCGTGGGAAGAAAAATGAATCATGCACTGTGCGTCTGACCTGGCTCTCGCTACAGCGGCCCTAAAGCTGCACTATTAGCTTGGTTCCTGGTGATTTATGAACTCCTCCACAGTGCAGTATATTAAACCAGCGCTGCCTGCCAATTTGCAGGGGTGTTGCAGGTGTCAGTGTGAGAGTGTGAGGTGAGGCTGATCTGCTCAATGGCCCTATTATGAACCCAACGCATGCAGAAAAAAAAAAATATCCCAAAAGACAGTCTCTCACTTATTAAATTACGTCCGTTTAGGCCAGCGAATACGCAACTTCACACACTTGCTGTAGATGCTCACACAAATACATATGTGAGAGAAAATGATCCTGACTGCCTTAACGTTGCCGACCTTGATTGTTCCTCAGAAACATTGTGCATTTCACGTTGTATGTGTTTCTCCTTGGACATTCTTTAATAAATACATTCAAATAAGAGAGATACATACAGTACATTTGTGCGCTGACATGCAGTTTTAAACGGCAACACATTGATGGGGGCAAGTGCATATTTGCAGCTACAAGATGTTGATGTTTTGGCTGTCGTGAGGATAAAATTGTATTTCAACCACCACTTACTTTCCCATTATGGTCAGAATACTCAATGATAATAACAAAAACAACAAACAAACAACACGTAACACATGTTACAAATTACGCACACTGGGCAGGGGGAAATATAGCCTAGCTTTGTTGCATTAAAAGTTGTGTATATATGTATAGTAAATGATCAAAAGAACCAGGGGGCAATGCAATGCTTTCATTCTCATTGACTTCGGTTCTCTGGACAGCCGCGTAACACTAGCCTCAGTAAAATAGAGAAATAAGGAGAGAATCTCTCCACTTCCATGTCTGCTGTTCTGTCACATCTCTGTGGATGTCTCGGATTCTTTTAAAACGCCCCTTTGAAAGTTAGATTCAGTAGCATGTTACACTTCCTCTCTGGTAGGTTAGTGTTAACCATTGAGCGTTCTAATTTAACCCGACAGTCGATTGGAGGGTCATTAAGCGTCAGAAAGTCAACATTTAGGCCTTATTATGTTGATTTCCTTTTGATGTTGGGAACTCGAAATTGTGGCTCTGCTCAGTTCAATTTAATCTCACAATGACCAGATGCTTTTATGTCTTACACAGACATACATGCTTGGACATCTTTTTTTTTCTTTCTGTCACCAATTCTAAAAAAACGAAAACTTCACAGTGAACCCGCTCCGCACTCTTTGTCGTGCATCGTTCCCTGCCTGATTTTTTGGACGCTCCGCCATTTTAGCAGAACTGATAGCGATAGTTAAAGCTCCTCGTGTTACCTTACTCCTCTGTAGTATTTAAAATGCCTCAAACAGGTCAGTGCCTGAAGCTACACTCACATTTGATTTGTGAGTGAGGGGCAGAGATACTCACGGGGCCCTCGGTCTTGCACGACCAAAGCACTTTGTGTTTATGGGCTCATGATGCAAGCCAGCGCGGCAGACTAAACTGTTTTTAATTTGTCCAACAAGGTTTTACTTAAGACTGCAGAGCTTGGGACTCGAGAAGCCGGGGCTGGCGGTTGGCGAGTGAAATGAGAGGAGGAATGGGGAGAAGATGGCAATGAATCAAGCGAAAACGTGTCACCACAGCTGCATCACGGTGTCCTCGTGGAGTCAATTACTAGCAAAAACTCATTGTTTCTGAACTCCACCGCGGGGTACAAGGCACGCAGGAAAAGAGAGAGGTAGCATTGTCATAAAGGTAGGGAGGAATAAAAGATGATGAAAGTGGGAGGGAGAGATACAAACAAAACACAAGGTAGAGAGAGAGAAAGAGGGAGAGATTCTTCACATCCTCTGACGGTCGCCCTGCAAGGCCCAGAGGGAGCATGAGTTTATTTGGATTTCGGTTTCATTCATCTATCACTACCAATTATCAGAAAAGAAAGTAATTGGCTTGTTTTGTATCCCCTTTCTTTTCTTGTACTTTTTGTTTGGTTGGCTTAAGGGTCCATGGCAGACAACAAAGGCGTTTTTTCTTTTGTAGTTCTTTTTTTTTCGGGCCCATGACAATTACCTCACCACCATGCTACAATCGGGAAAAAAACGTTTTGGCAAAACACGTTTGGCTTATATTTGAGTCTGGGCTAAAACCTTACTGCAACACACTTTAATATAATTCTTCATTTGCTAATGTTAACATCGGCGGGTGTGATTGCTATTACCTGAACCCAAGAACCGTGACCATGTGTCCACACATCATCAACTGATTGCTTTACAGCAAGCTAAATGTTCTGTACAATATTATTTATCGTAGAAGTCACCGAAGTATGTCCCCTCATATCATGGGCATAAAAGTATATGGTGGGAGAGGCAGATTTGCAACAACAAGACAACGGTTTGAGCTGTCTTTTAGTATAGTAGATGTGACTTAGCCACCATTCTTTTTATATTTGTGTGTGACTTACTGTACCTGCTCATTTGCAGCAATAGAGTGTGGTAAGACCGGGTGCCTCCAAGATGTATAAAGTATAGAGTGTAACTATGGAAGCTAGAGGGTCACAGCACTGCTAAGAATATTATGCATGCCATGTCACCTTTCGTTGGATAAATAAAGGTTAAAATAAATCATCACTAGCATTTTGGGGATAATACTGTTCATCCCCCCCCCTGCCAGCTGGGATTTAGCAGAAGCACCAATAAGCTCAGCATGCGTACGACTTGAGGGATCAGCACAGATGCACGTCTTATTAGCCGGCAAGAAGACAGCATAGCATTGCATGTCAGAGAAGGGATTCAAAACTGCTAGCCAGCAGCAAGGTCTGTAATTCGCTCAGAGCCGCTCGCAGACATAATCAACCCCGACTTCATTTTATTTCTCTCTGGTTTTACATTACCAGGAACACGCCCCGGCACACAGGATGGCACCAACATGTAATTATACAAATATAATGTGGTTAGAAATATAATTATATTTATCAAATCATTCATATCTATCATCTATCTTTTCATCTCGGGGCAAAGGGCTATCTCATGAGCTCACGTTAGTGTAGGTATGCTTTGCATTTATCTGTCCACCATTTCATCCCTTATCTTAATGACTGATATTCCTCATTTAACTGACTGGAAACAGAGCATTGGCCAGTAAAGCTGACAGGTCGGTTAAATTTGATTTATGTGTCAAAGCTCTCCGTTTACAGCCTTTCCTCTGTCTCTGGGCTCCACATGGCAGATTCTGGACATAACTGAAAACCTAAGCAGATATATATGGACTTACATGGTCCAGGGCTGCTCTCAGATAATTTATCTCTGTCATAAAATCAAAGTCAATTGAGAGCAGACATGCTACTGTGGCGTACAGTTGTTTCTCCATGGAAATATTGATATACGAAGTATAACCAAGTACGACCCCACTGGAAAATAACAATTAAAAAAAAACGCTCTCCGGGATACAGTACACTCACTTCATCATTTGTGGAAAACAACAGCAAGCTGCAGATGCTGTTTAAAGGTGCATTCTTCTATTATAGCACCCCCCAGATCCCCACATATCTGCTCCAACTCACTGTTTGTGTTTGAAACAGTAACCTTGTTACATGATGATGTTAACAAATGTATTCATTGTAAGTCGCTTTGGAAAAAAGCGTCTGCTAAATGCTGAAAATGTAAATGTAAATGAAACAGTGTCCACAGAAGTGTGACGTTGAACTGAAAATACCATAGAACAACATCTGCTAGACGAATCTACTTACCAGCATTGTGTTGGACAAACATTGCTCTCCTATTTAGTAGGAGAAGAGTAGTGTCAAGTTTGTTGTTGTTTAATTTACTTATACAGTCATTGTTCTGTAAAGGTTTCCCTTCCCTGTCACACATACACACACATGCATCCGGTAATGGAAGTCACTAGTTTATTCATTGTGAGTTATAGGTGCTACAGTGTGAATTGGAATTAGTCTCAGCCCTGCCATTACTCTGTTATGCCCATATACCGATTATTCCTGCTCCATAAACCTGTGCATCAAAATATCTGGTGTGGAGAATTATCAACACAGCAAGAAAACAAACCGAACCATTAAGCCATCAATTGATTTGATTTGTAGCTTAAAAAAGGGGTAAATGTATAAATATATGTGCCGTCTTCTCCAGAGAACAGTACTAATTTCCCTGTGGAGGAAAGGATACTCTCTGAGAGAGGCGTAAGAAATTGGGTCCAGATTCGGTGGGAGCATGGGGGCCCCAGCGCCGATGTACAGCTTGTTATTCAAGGGGGAAAAAGTTGTTATAGGGCTGTTTCTCTTGAATGTGACCCAAAGCTATCCGGTTCCGTGGTCGCAGTTGGAAAATGTATTTCTCACAGGATACACTACAAACTAACAAAGCTGATGACACTAAGTCCCCTTCTCAGCTACTCTCAGCTACTCTCCGCTCTCCCTCCTTGTCTTTCTGCTGGTTTCTGTCAGCCACGGATCTACTGTACCTCCCTTGTTTTCTGTCTTTTACAAACGCACACACACATACATGCACACGTACTGTATGCACACATACATGCGCACGTGCAGGGAAACCCTGTTATCAGTGGGTGATATCTTCTGGGCTCCTGGACAAAACCCCAGAATAGTGCACTATTATACAGTATATCCAATCTTTTATATGGGGAAAGTAGTCTGGTTCTAAAAACTATTTATTTACAGAACTTATTATATTATAAATTGTATAGGAATTGGCGTGTGTAAAAATGGGCATCATCACAAGACTTTTGTTTAGAGTGCTATCGATACAAATCTTGAAAAATGTAATAATACACAAGACATTTCTATCGCATGTATTGTGACAAATCATTGCATTCCCCTTCTCAAACAATGGGTCCGGGCCCATATAGTGTAGGGGTCGCAAAATGCTCTAAGTAGGGCTGTCACGGTGAAGGAATTTTCCCTGTGTAGATTTAGGGTGGTTCAACAGCACGATATGCGGTATTATCTGAATTTTCTGGACCCTCTGGCAGCTGAGCGGGATACCCATGGAGACGGTGGGACCCCTTGGGTGGCCGGTGGTGAAGGTGGAACCCCTCTGGTGGCTGGGGAGGATGAAGGATTCAGGTGTTGGTCATGGTGCTGGGCAGCGGGACATCTGGGGAGCTGACCGGCGATGCGGTCATAGTGCTGGCTGGTGGTGCCTTCTCGGCGCTGGGCAGCAGGACACCCAGGGAGCTGACCGGCGATGCGGTAATGGCACTCGAGGGCCCCCCAGCCTTGTGGGAAGAGAATAGGCCGTCACACTGCCGAAGGAAGCCGTCGAGGGTCCCGGGAGAGCCGTCAAACCTGTCCGGCATGGGTACCCGGGTGCTGCTCACCAACCTGGGCCACGGTTGGTGGTTAAGGTATTTATTTTGTTATATTTATACACATTTTGTTTAATTATCTGAATAAAATGTATAAAAATATAAAATCTATACAGTTAATCAAAACTAATCAACCAATCAGAACAACAAATGTTTGACTGATTTTAAAACACAAGAGCTTGCAGACGATTGGACCACCTTCAACCAATCAATAAAGAACCACGTGTGGACGACCATAGGCACTTAATTGCTCTGCACCAACAACTACTCACCTGGACGCTGGGCACTGGCTGTGTAGCCGGTTTTGAATGGAGAGTTCCCAGACTGATGTACAAAGTGAAGCAAGTCGTAGGGGAGGAAGAGCTCGCAGAATCAGGATGGTTTTTACCAGGCTAGGGTTATTCGCCTACTGTATATATTTACGCTGTCATGTTATGTTATTAAAATAAATGGTACATTGTTATGAAACACTTTTGTGGGTGGGGGGGTAGACCATGTGTCAAAAAGGTTTGAGAACCGCTGATATATTGGGTCGCTACTGTCGAAGTTACAGTGTAAAGTTTTGGGTGCATCTGTGGAACAGGAGGTTTTTCCCAGCTAATATTGGCTGTAGGTGCTGATAAGAGAGTCCTGCTGTGTAATCAGCATCTGAGCTGACAGGCCGAGGAAGTATAAGAGAGCTGAATTCTGCGTGCCAGACAGTAGATTTACTCCACCGACTGACAGCATGCTGCAGAGGCTGGCTTTAATACTGCTTCTAGGAGCATATGGTGAGTGGCGTGAGCTAAGCTTGAGGACGCAAGCTACCTGAATAAGAAATGGCAAATGGATGATGATATATTCATATTTATCCATGTTCATGCATACTTTCCACAATGTGTCTTTAGCTTATGGATGTGGTGTCCCCACATTTAAGCCCAACACCAATAGGGTGGTGAATGGAGAAGAAGCTCGCCCACACAGCTGGCCATGGCAGGTAAATTGTAACCCTTATTGTAAATAAGACAAAGTCTCCTCCTAAGACAAATGCACCTCCTGTTAAGTTACCCACATTTGTTCCCAGATATCACTGCAGGTGAAGCACGGCAGCCGCTTCCATCACACGTGTGGAGGGACTCTGATTGGCCCTCGCTGGGTCCTGACTGCCGGCCACTGCATTTGGTGAGTCATATTCAGACTGGCATATAGCCACAATCTAGGAGTCATTGAGGGCTCAACTTACTGTAACAGCTGGCCAGGAAATAAGCGCTGATTAGAGTTGTAGGTTTTATGTACATTGGATTGTTTGTTGGTGTTTCAAAGTGCTACTGAAATTTTTGTTAAACCCTACACTCTGTAGCTTCCTTAGCTCAATATAATGTAACAAATATCATCATCATTCACGAACCGGAACCGGATCAGCATTTCCATTGTTGTCTTCCGCTTCCCTTTCACAGAGTCTAGCTGGTCGCCATCTCAAAAACGTTTAATTAGAAATGGAAGATACTACATGAAAAAAGTTTTACTTTACTCTGTAGAGCAGCAGCACACATGCAGGAACACCTAGACATATGAGGAAAGCAAGATATGTGTAAATAAATAGTAATGTTCTGTAGAGTATGTCAGATAAGTGACATGGTTGTGTTCCAGGCCTGGAGATGTCTACCGTATCGTGCTGGGAGAGCATGACATGATCCTGCAGGAGGGCACGGAGCAGATCAGAGATGTGCTTCGCATAGTTGTCCATCCCAAGTGGGACATCAACTACGTGGGGAACGGGTGAGGGCATCCTAGCCGGACCAACAGGAGAACACAAATAAACAAACGGCGTGAACCCAGCGGGGTGCACAGAAATACCAGATAACACGTTTATTACGCCCACATAAGAGCAACCGTCCATCCTGGGGTACAATTCTGTTGCTCATCCTGGTTCTGACATAAGAAAAACTCGTAACACAATATATTTAAGTATTAAGAAATTATTATTATTATATGTTATTATTGACAGAAATAATAATAATACAGTATGATGATGATGATTTTTTGTTGCAAAGCAATGACTTGGCCCTGCTGAAACTGGACAAGAGTCCCACAATGAATGACAACATTGGCTTGGCTTGTCTTCCTGTGGCCGAAGAGATCCTTCCTCATGGAACACCCTGCTACATCTCAGGCTGGGGCAACCTCTACAGTAATGTCTTTATTGTAGTGGTAGTGTGTGCAATCAAAGTTTTTTCCAAGTATTTCAAACCCCACAGATTTAAGTAGGGTATATCCATATGTACGTAATGTACAGTATGCATGCAAAGTATCTCAGCTACGCCGAGGCATCCATATTGCCAAACCCGACAGGTGGCAGTTCATCCAAGTAATGTGAAACAAACCGCGGAATACTTTCACCGCACTCATTTAGAACCTTCAGACAGGCTTTAATATTATTCACATCCTTCTGTGGGCCTTTATGTCCGATACAGCGTAGCGTGGTATTCGGGCAAACCTCAAACAAAAGCCGCTTGGATTCCTCAATCCACTCAGAGGAAAAGTTGTTTACTGCCAACAAAACAATTTCCTCATGGCTAAGTGTCTTCATTTTAACCACGATAAAGTTTAACAGTTCATCTTCCACTATCACCTTCCCGTTGTACGGGGGCAAGCAGAACCTCCACCTGCGGCACCCACCGCCGCCGCCGCCATGAAAAGTACTAAAGCACTTATATATAGTGTATAGTCCTGGTCATATCACACATTTAAAATATATCAACACATCCTTAACTCTGCCAACTACATAATGTATTGAACATATTGATGTGTGACTGACTAAGAGGACATTCTGTGTGTGTCCCAGCTCATGGCCCCATGCCTGACAAGCTACAGCAGGCCCTGCTGCCTGTGGTGGAACACAGTGTCTGCAGTCGCAGTGACTGGTGGGGCAGCTTTGTGAAGAACACTATGGTCTGTGCTGGAGGAGACACTGTGTCCGCCTGCAATGTATGTGAGGCACAAAAACACTGTCATTGTACTGTAACTGTCTACTCTGACCCTTCCATATTCCTCTCGGCCTTCTCCTCTGTGACCATCTCTCCTGTGCCTTTCAATTAGGGAGACTCCGGAGGTCCTTTAAACTGTCAGGGTCAGGATGGTAAGTGGTACATCCAGGGTGTAACCAGCTTTGTTTCCTCTCGTGTCTGCAATGAGGAGAAGAAGCCCACTGTCTTCACCCGCACCTCTGCCTTCACAGACTGGCTCAGCGATGTAAGTTTCTCTCTACATTATGTGAAATGCACAAGCCGTACTGCTGCGAGAAAATATAAAATATGTTGTGTATTTGAAAATGATCTAATAATATTTTCTCCTCAGGTCATGCTTCAATACTGAAGATGTGCTGGATACCAAAGGATGTTCTATGACAAATAAAGTAAAGCTGTGTTATCATGTCCCCATAAACTACTTTCATTAGGCCTATTATCTTTCTGCTGCTTCATAACAAGACAAAGCCACTGTTTGTCAGGTATCAAGTAAATAATGTGGAAAGTTTTTTTTAAATCAATTTAAAAATAGTCAAATAGAGTAATTTCATATTTTATATTTTTTATGATACAAAATAAGCAATTTTCTTTGTTCAAACCTTGTCTACCAGAGCAGAAAAAACATGCTTGTGACTATAAACGATAGTAGTATGTATTCATAATTAATTTATCATGCTGGGTGATAAAACAAAAGAAAATTACTGAGCATTAATCTGCCGGGGGACTTCTGAACCACCCGCCTGCAATTTAATGTAACTACTAGGGTCAGCGTCACTGTTGGAGACCCTGCTAAACTTTCCAGGCAGTTGAGTTGAGAAAGTGGTACTTCAAATCAGATAAATTGCCAGGATATGTAACCTTTATGCCCAAATGATGTTGCTTACGAGTCAGATATATCAAACATGTAATATATAATAACACTTCTAGTTTTTACAACATGCACAAGTTTACCAGAAAAAGAAAACAGAGAAAACCCAAAACTAAAATTGAATCTAGCTCCACCTGCTGGTACATTAAAGATTACCGGCTATGCAGTATACCGGCTTTGTCACAGGAGCTCCACTCTGTGGAATTTTTACATTAAGATTGTGTGTTTAAATTACACTAAAAAATACTTAAGTGTAAGACATTTGGCAGATATTTAAGACATGTTTTATAAAAAATAAGGTATCCTCCAGTTAACACTTTGGTGTAACAAATTGGTGTCCCTCTTACAGGCCACCACAACACTTGACATTACTTAGGCTATCTCAGTTAATTACGTATTATTAAAAAATACAAAGTTATCAGTTTAAAGCCCAGAACACCACAGAACAACGCTGGATAGCTCCAGCAAAATAACTAATACTTTAAGGTCAAATGAGCTGTTTTCTCCCCCCAAACATCTGACTGTATAGTGACTACTGGCGTAGATGCAGCTGTGCCAATGCAGTGCCTAACATGGTCAGTTACTTCAAGTACAGTAGGGGGCAGTAGTAGGCCACAACCGTAAAGATAGACAAATGTAAAAACAATATGGAAAACATTAATCAAGATTGGTATTATACACCACCAAGACTGTTGGTAGATCAGATTCAAGTTTATTCATGATTTTTTTATTTGATTTGATGGAAAGTTCACTAATGGACAATGTAGCTACTGACTTATACATTATCTCTAAAGCCTATATAGGATGACCACTTTGTTGCTACACGCCCAGATAGTAGATCTAAGCCTATATGTTGCACAAATAAGCTATGACAAATTTTCCATAATGCTGAGGATGAAGTGAGTATATCCTTATTATCCAATACTACTATCCAATACTGCTACCCACATTCCTTTAGAATACAATGGCTGATTCCTTCTTTCCATCACCATCCCATGTCATTGTGGTCACAACCCTGACAGGGCTTCAGTGTTGCCATCCTGACATTTTATGACAGTATGGACTCTAGCCCCCGCCCACACACATAAGTGGGCGGCAAGATGGGGACAAACTCTGTGACCTGGCGCGCACTGTGCCCGCATGGCAGCTATATCACATCAACTCTGTGCCCCTGTGGGCAATAATTGACTTTGCATGGCATTATAATTCTACTATCTAGTTGGAGGATGGCACACACACACTCTATACAGATACACAGAAATCTTGATCCTTTGAAAAAAAAAAGAGAAATTGTAATGCTAAATGCTGTAAATACTGTAAATGTAAATAAATGTAAATGTAATTGTTTATTGTAATATACTGTAGAACTAAAAGAAAAGCTAACCAAAAAAACCTGCTCACTAAAAGTTGTATTCCAAAGGGTAAAGGTGGAGCTCAGCTGAACTTTCCATTGTATTTGGGACTCCCTTAGCCACATGGAAAAAAACATTGCATCAAACCCCTTAGTCAATGAATAACTGGTGGAATTGTAAAATATGCCAAATAAAGGCCACTTTACACTAACTACACTGCAAGTCTTCAGTCAAGGTTAGCAAACACATTTGTACTTCCATGGCCTCCAATATATATGGTAAAGGTCAAGGACCATTTCTGATTTACTGTGGGAATACATCCCTATAATGTACTGTATGTGTATATGTACCTATACTTTATTATCTGGTTACAACTGCACAGAAGCTAAATCTCTGGCCAAATAATAAAATAGATAGATGGTGATAAGCGTGGTTAATTGCAGTGCTTAACCTACATTACCTTTAGATACTGCCTCAAAGAGGCTAATAATTGCATCTGTTAAAACTTAGTTATTGTGCTATTTTTAAAATAAAATCCAGGGATTTTAGAGGTGAAGTATGTAGTGGAATTTTTACCTTATAAATGACTCTTTAACAACAACCTGTCTTTAACTGGGGTTTAATTACATTTGCAAATGGGTTCGCCATGTCAAAGACCGAGCTTGTCAGTGGGATAGAATGAACAAACTTCAGTAACACACATGCATGCTTATATAGTGGCACATAACACCTCCTGCCTCTCTACTCCTCCCCGGCTCCAAGAAAGGCTGTATAATCCAAACACCCACTCCTGATAGGAGTTCCCATAACAGCATGGCCTTGGTTGCTCTCGTGTGTGCCAAAGCAACCAAGATATAAGCACACAGTCATATTACAATGAGGCCTTAGGTCAGACCGTCAATTGTGGTATTTTTGCCACCACAAAGTACAGGGTATTGTGAGTTTTAAACAGATATTCCCATATATCAATTGCAAATGGGGTACAAGAAAATGGAATTACATACATTCCAATAAAATGTATTCCTTAACACTCATCGAGGGAAAAGTTCCCAGACCAAACAGTCCTCTCGCAGGACAAAACATTATAAACATAATTTCTAGAAAATCTCAAGGTAATACATTTTTAAATATCAGCTTTTAGTGCACTCCTCAAGTGTAGTTGCTGTTTTGAAACACAGGGAGTGCATGCCCCTCTTGACCTGACTGAGTGGATCACATTCCTTTCTGCTCTGCTACAGCACTAAAGGCTCATGGTGTTACCTACCCCCCTCCCCATTTAAAAATTTGAAGCCTTAAGCCTGTAATGTATCAGAGAAGTTACAGTACATGCTTAAGTATATACAATAATTGAAAAAAAAAAAGATTCTGCATGCATTTGTTGTATAGATTGTCGTGCTCATACAGTAGGCTACAAGGGCTAGTAGAATCATTGCTGGGTGTTGTAGCTGATTAAAACAATCTTATAACAGGTGCCCACTAGAGTAAAGACACTACACTGCATATTAGTAAATCCCTTCAGGTTAATATTATGGCCCGTACTGTAGTCCCTCAAGTGATAAGTCTTTAAAGCTTTATTTTATCTTTAAAAAAGGTACTTGGCAGTGGCAGAGAAAAGGTCACACCTACCCCCACCCTGTGTGGGTCTGTAGGTGTAAAGAAGTGCCCTTCCTTGCCAGTGACTGACGGCTTTGGCCTGGTGTTGTATAATTGGGTTAGCTATGTGCGTAAAGAATGACACTTTATCAGCAGCATTTGCACATTTATCCACATTTATGCAAGTATTTGTTGGCTATTTATTGAATATTGATGGTGTGGTCTTCTGGCAGGTGCAGGGATGAATATTGTCCTTCACCTGAAAGACAGTGGAGTTAGATTAGGCTCTGACACTGTTTTTTATACATACGTTACAACAAGGGTTAAAATTAGGTTATGTTGAGTTTGTGCAGTAACATCTATGTTATAATATCATGGTACAAAAGTGTGTGCTGGGGCATTCATTTAAGCGAACACTGTTTAAGAAGTTGTAGAAGTATATAAACACTTACCTGTCCTGTCCAGAGGTCCTGTCCAGTGTCTTATCCAGGGTGTTCGGCCAAAAAGAGTCCCTGGCGTACGAACACCAACATAAACGTTCCGGGAGGGACCAAGTTGTAGGATAGGAGCGGGGGTGTATGGTAGTTCGGAGTAATTATATATTTATTGTAATTATATTGTAATTAGATATATGTGTTTATTGTGGTGGTAAATTGATACTAATAGATCATTAATATGCCTTAAATTATATTCTACATATTGTCTATGCTAATTTAGCCAGGTAATAATATTTTGAGAACACCTGTTAATGGAAGCATCCATGGTAATGGTAGGAGACACAGTATAAAAAGCACCAGTTTTTGTGTTGCTCGTTAGCCTGCATATATCTCTCGTTCATAAACCAGTCCAGTTGGTGGCGGTGATGCACCTTTAAGTTGGTTTGCCAACCGCCAATAAACTATAAAGAAGAAGAAGAAGAAGTTGCTGGTTAGTGTCATGTTATTTACATGAAAGAAAGCACCAAACTTAAAAGTACCAAACTCTAAGAGACCATATCACCCCCATCCTGGCAACGTTACACTGCTTACCTGTATAATATTGATTTTTAACTTTTATTAATCACTTTTATAGCCCTATATGGCAGTAACGTTGGCAGAAATCACAATGTGGGTTTTTATCTTGACTGTGCGCACTATTTTATTTGGTCCTGTAAAGCACTTTGTAACTGTGTTTTGAAAAGTGCTATACAAATAAAGCTTATTATTGTTATTATTTTAAACTGATAACACTATGTTGTGCCATAAACTGAGATTAAATAGATAATCGTCTGTGTTTATGCTTGAGTTTATGCATGAGAACGGAAAATGTGTGTTTGTGTGTGTGTGGTGGAGGGTGAAAGCATACACGACTTGCTGTTCATTTGAAAAACAAGGCTACTGATGCAAATACTGCAGTTACTGAGACTGACGTCTCTGCAGATGAGCCCTGCATACACAGCACACATTGAGACACAGTATAAAAATGTAAATGGGTTATTGGTAAGCCCCTAGAAGTGACATAGGGACACATATTTTTCTACACCTTCCAACCTCAAAGACCTTTGGACCTCATTCTATTTGTGTTGAGCATAATATGAAAAAGCTGCTTTAACTTGAATTTTGACATTTACTCACTACATTTCAAAAGAAAAATCAATACATTGTACTCACTTTTTTTTCCTAAAACAGTATTTTTACTCTGCAATTTGCATACTGTACACTTACACTTGCATACTGAAATCCTCAGTTCATTTAATTTTTGTATCAAACACCTTCTATTAAGACTCCTAATAAAGCATTTAACAACTCTAAAGCCTAGCGGATGCGACATGCGAGTGGATATTTCATTTATATATTTATTTGCACAGCCAGATCACATGTAACCCGAAATTGGCACATTTCTTTACATCCAAAAGAAGTGATCAGTGAATAACACTGTACTAATGATGCCTCAAAAAGTTGATGTTAGACATTGATATAAGGTCTAGAATCTTTTTTAATTTGATATTCTTGACCAGATTATTTCTCAAAGAAGAACATAGTTTTAAAAAGAGCTTGCAATTTTGAACTGTACTTGCAAAGCATGTACTTTTTATACTTCAACTTGAGTTGTAAAACAAATATTGAAAATGGTACGTCAACTTTTACCAGTATTTTCAATTTAACTTGATTAAGGAATGTGTGTACTTTTACCACCTATGGGAATATCCAGAAGCAAGAGGTCCTGTGACCTGGTGCCACATTTGCTGACACAGAACACAGAACAGAGGTAATTTTTGAAGTAAGTAGAGTTTTATAAATAATAAAAAAGACATTGCAGTTCCCCTTCTCTTCGTAAAGATGGCCATCCCACTTTATCTGCAGTTATAACGTACAGTGCACTATGATACAGAGTGCACTATGATACATATGTCAAGCAGCTTTGAGGTGAAGGGAGAGTCGTGCGTGTATATGAGGAATATCTCTATAAACAAATAAACATAATTAGGGATTGTATAATGACTCTAGATAAGATTCATCGGACGATGGCAGAAAACGAAGATCATCAACCAGCAGGGGGCAGATTTCTCAAATGTATCATTTATTCTCAACTTTTCTTAAGGTGTGCTCTAAGCAGTTACATTCCTTCGGGATGCACCTGAGGTCACCTTTAGTCGGCACTGTGTGCACAAACTTTGGACAAAGAGAACCGTGGGTTTTCCACCTGCTGCACTATAAAAGCACCCTCTCGAACCGTTCATGCAAAACAGGCAGCTCAGGTAAAGGCTTCTAAAGTTTACTCACCGCTAAGGGCTCCTGACAAACAAGCACTCCGTTACAGGTGGGTACGCTGCCTTAATTGTAATCATTATGACGGTAATTTAAATATAATCTCGAACTATTCGCAAAAGTTATTGGGCTACTATGGTTATTAATGAGATATTGCAATATTATACTTCTATGGATATGATTTAAAATTTGATTAAGGGTGCGCGAAGAACCAAGAACGGAATGTGTAATTAGCCTACCTAGCAGTAGACTGTTTATGTTTTTGTAGCCCTAGTTTGATAAAAGGATAATTCACCATTTACTGTAGCCTACTTTAGTCAAACGTTGACCTTTAGGCTAATAGCGGATATAAACAATCTATACACATTTTTAGGTTGTCTCTCATCTACTATAAAGGTACTAATTTGTAGTTATTATCTTTTCTTTAATTCTTTAGATAACTATGGCTCCTAGGCCAGAGGTGGGGACAGATTCCTCCCCCAGTCTGGGTAGGTTATTTTTCTCTCTGCAAGAGTCAAAATGTAGCCAACAATGTGTCCTTTGCTAAAGCCTCTGCCCTAACATTTGCCTAATTCTCTATTAGATGGTAATAGCAGCCAGTATAAGGATTCAGTCATCCTACCATCCTATTCTTCAGTGGACCTGGTGAATGAAGATGCAGGGGGAAATGACCCGTGGGATCTCCCAGAGCTGAAAGACACCGGCGTCAAGTGGTCAGGTGAGGATCTTGAAAGCCTTTAAGTCTTTCCAATCTTTCCAGTCTTTATTATTATTATTAATAATATTATTATTATTAACAGATCTGGATACCAAAGGGAAAATTATCAGGGTACTGACTGGTATACTGAAGTTTTGTATGCTGCTTGGATTACTATACCTATTCGTGTGCTCTCTGGATGTTTTGAGTTCAGCTTTCCAGCTCGTCGGAGGTAAATCACGTCTGTTTACCGAGTGTTCTTTTTTTATAGCTTTTTATAAATCCATGATAAGAATCCGGTCACAACACTATTGTGAGGTGTATTAGTCAACTATAAATTCCTGTGGCTTTGATAAGGACCAATGGACTCATTGTTTTATTTGTTTCTTTGTCATGTTCCGGGTGTTAGTGCAGCTTCCAATTAAATGATTTATGGCTGTTTATGACCTCTCGGGTGTTTGTGTGCACACAGGCAAGGTTGCTGGTGACATCTTCCAGGACAATGCGGTGTTGTCCAACCCTGTGGCGGGCCTGGTGATCGGGGTGTTAGTCACAGTGCTGGTGCAGAGCTCCAGCACATCCTCTTCAATTGTGGTCAGCATGGTGTCCTCTGGATGTAAGCACACGTTAATGGGACCCAACACTGACAAACACGCAGGCACGGGGCGTGATTGCATATGCTAAAACACACACGCAAACCACCACAGATAAGATTGTATATGCTAACATACACAAATACATAGACACACAGACCTGTACACACAGATGCACAGACTTGGGACACACACACACACACACACACACACACACACACACACACACACACACACACACACACACACACTACATGCAGTATATTATGTCATGCAAGGTGCACAACCCGTTCATACAATTGCATTACTCACCAATCAACCACATGCAGTAGTAGTAGTAGAAGTAATAGGCACAGAATTCTATGGACGGACATAAACATGTCCGTGTCGGACCTGTTTGTAGTGCTGGACGTCCAGTCTGCGGTGCCTATTATCATGGGGGCCAATATTGGAACCTCTGTCACCAACACTATTGTGGCTGTGATGCAGGCAGACAACCGGAATGAGTTCCGCAGGTAAAAAGAAAAACATTGAAACCATATTTAAAAAACAACAACAAATGTTAAGAAGATAAACAATATGTCCCCTTCTCATTTCAGGGCATTTGCTGGTGCTACAGTCCATGACTTCTTCAACTGGCTGTCTGTATTGGTGCTCTTGCCCTTGGAAGCGGCCACTGGAGTTCTCTATAAACTCACCCAGCTTATAATTGATTCCTTTCACATTCAGAATGGAGAGGACGCCCCTGATTTGCTCAACGTCATTACAGACCCCCTCACGGACTCCATCATTCAGGTATCACTGACATCTGAAGGTGCAATACGACATTGACATCCACCAGAAAAACAATGTTTTAAAGAATTTATACTGCCACCTGGTGGCGCAGATTCAGCTTGGTCAGCCCTATAGATAAACACGGCGACCTTCACTACCCGCAAGTCCCTCTATGTAGCTAACGTTACAAATATTCTACATTCTGTATTGATGAAACGATTTGACTCTCCATCTCACATGAGTGTACATGGTTTAAAATATAATTAAATTGTTCTAAAACATTGCTTAGGGCACCTTTAAGTATGACATCATTGAAGACAAAAAAGACTTTATACAGTCTGCAGAGGACAGACAGGTGTTTTGAGTTAGTGTGGCAATTGACACATTCTTTGTGATTTGTTGTTTACAGGAAGTTTTAAATTTGTATGAATACAGCATATAAATAATTGAAAATAGTTGACTTGATATACAAATGTAAGTGTGAAAACATAATGTTGGAGTTACTATTAAAAATAGTCGATAGGAAATGTTCCCCTAACTTGTCCTTTTTGTCACTGTATTCCCTTAGCTGGACAAGTCTGTTATCAGCGACATTGCCACTGGTGACCCGGCCGCCAGGAACAAGAGTTTGATCAAAGTGTGGTGTAAAAAGATATCGAACACAGTAAGATGTCATAGTTAGCTTCACTAACCATGAATTCAATATATCTGCTATGAGTTGACTGAGTGAAACAGAGTTTTCTTTACCAGAGATAATGCTCTGGTAACAAAAAAATCCATGTGTACTGCTTTGTAGTTGTAGTTGTGTATTGTGATTGTGTACAATTATAATAATATAGAATATTTATTTTATAATGTTTCATTACATTTTTTATTTATTTCTTTGTAATGAATTTGGTTCACAGACCTTCTGGAACACGACAGTGGAGAACTGTACAGATGGGGCCACCTGTTGGGAAGAAGGCAACCAGACCTGGACAGAGAAGAATATGACTGATACCATTTACCTGGAAAAATGTAAGTATGCTGGGATGGATCACACAAACTCCAACGTCATTATTTCAAATGATCCAATTTACCAAAGCTCTGTGAAATAGAAGATACCTGTTCCATCCTCCTCCACACTTTCAGGGACAATGATGACCATTGACTACTTACGTTCACACAAAATATGCTGCCTCTAGCTTCTCAATAGGGCTATTCATACTGCTTCTTTAAGGAACCTGATTCCCATAATGGCCATGAAGTGCACCACTGCTTCCACTGTCTTATGGAGCAATCGTTTTTTTGCCTGCTTCCCAAACAAAACCCAACCCTGAGAGCGGTGATGTGGGGTGATCACGTCACTAAGTGCAGAGACTAAGATTAAGTTAAAAAGACTTACTGTTCCTTTTATTATTTATTTATTTACTTTTATTGCTGTTTTTATCAGTTCCATTTATCAGGCAGGGATGGTTTTACAGAGTAAGTCACTCCTCGTTCTCTGTGCACAGTCTATGCACGGCGCTTTACCTGCTTCCGGTAAAATCTCAGCTCATCCATTCACTTCCTCTACCCTATACAAACAACACTGCCTGCGTGTTGGAATACTACAGTATTTGCTGTAAATGATACTATAAAGTGGCCATTTGTTAAACTCAGGTACATCAAGTATAGACTTCTGCACTAAATACATACTGTATTTCCTTGAAATCACTTTAATTATTCCATATAAGGTTTAATTCAGTTATAAAGTGGCTTTATAAGTTCAGTATTAAAACCTGTATTGCGTTTGTATATCTGTACCCTGTATTATGTCCATTCATGTTATTTTATGTTAAAACATTATCGCCATCTGCTCAATAAAACGAACTTTGTTGGAATTTATTTTATTAAAACAAAACAAAGCTTTTGAAAAAGCAAAAGATTATGCTGTTCCCACATAAGTCCTTGTGTTTCTCCTCTGTTGCTTACAGATCGCTTTTGATGACTGTATTCTTTGGGGGTTCTTTTTATTTCTAAAATAATAAGTACTAAAATACTTCACTCTAAAATTATAATTATTTTATCAGTTATTCAATGCTTGAATAAACGAGGCTGTACTCCCATTCCTGCATGGAGAATGTAGCTGGAACATGGTTTGATACACTGTATCAACATCAAGTATAGGTATTGCAACAATCGGGGCACCATCTCGAGGAGTGGGTTTAATGCTAAACATGTCTTTAATTGTCATTTGCAGGTAAACATATCTTTGCCAATACCAACTTGCCAGACCTGGCAGTGGGCCTCATCCTTCTGGCCCTATCTTTGTTTGTTCTCTGCACCTGCCTTATCTTAATTGTCAAGCTGCTCAACTCCATGCTGAAGGGACAAGTGGCTGTGGTCATTAAGAAGGTGTTGAACACAGGTACATGACAAAGATAGAATTATGAGTAATAACAGTCGCAAGATGCTTTTAGGGCTGTTTTGAAATTATTTAAATTTTAATTTAAATTTTATAGTAATGCAGTATTTGTAATCTTTTATTATTATTGTCTTGGGACGCTTCCAAATCACCTGCAGGTGCCACAGTCTTGTTGGTAACGAAGAAAGCTCAGACACAAATAGTGGTTTCGATATGGCACTGGGTGTAATAGTCCAGTAATAAGAAGTTCACCGTGTCAAGTTTATGTCTCAAAGGTTTTTGTTGTTGTTGTTTGTTTGTTGTTTTTTTTCTCCAGATTTCCCATTCCCCTTTGGTTGGGTCACTGGTTACATTGCCATGTTGGTGGGAGCAGGAATGACGTTCATTGTCCAAAGTAGCTCTGTTTTCACTTCAGCTATAACTCCCCTTGTTGGTAAGTAGGTACATGTCATTATGTAATTGTATATTTCAAAAACCCATTGACGTCTGATCTATTCAATTGAATCTATTGACCTAATAGCACTCATCATGCTTGAGTTAGAGATAGTGATGAAATGTACACATTTCTTTGGCGGTAATATATTTTACGTCTTGTCAAATGTGTCTATCAGGTATTGGTGTCATTAGCCTCGAGAGAGCCTATCCTCTGACGCTGGGGTCAAATATTGGTACAACCACGACTGCCATACTTGCTGCGATGGCAAGCCCTAGTGAAACACTGGGAAACTCATTGCAGGTTAGTCACAACATAGCGGCCATTTGTTAAAATCTTCAAATCAACAACCATGAACACGATTGGAAGCAAGTGTAATTGGGTCATTTAGCTTTTATGCAAAGCGACTTACCTTTAGTACAATTACAATTGTAAAGGAGCAGATAGGGGTAAGGCATTTTGCTCAACTATTTTTACAGGTAGGCTGGACTTGTCTGGGATTGAAATCATGACCTTTTGGCTGGGAATCATCCACCCTAACCACTAGACTATCCTATTCCCTTGTATGCATGTTTTAAAAGTAGATTCCTGAGCCACACTTTGAAAGCTGCTCTTGTACATGATTTTATTTGTTCTCCATTTAGATTGCACTTTGCCATTTTTTCTTCAACATCATGGGTATCCTGCTGTGGTACCCCATACCCTTCATGCGCATACCCATCCGGTTGGCAAGAGGACTGGGGAACCGCACGGCCAAATACCGGTGGTTCGCTGCACTCTATCTCTTCCTCTGCTTCTTCTTTCTGCCCCTGAGTGTGTTTGGCCTGTCGCTGGCAGGCTGGCAGGTGCTGGTTGGCGTCTGTGTGCCCATTGCTGTTCTGGCCATCTTTGTCATCATTGTTAATGTGATGCAGTCGCGCTGTCCCCGATACCTGCCTAAAGTGCTGCGCAACTGGGACTTTTTGCCCCGTCCCCTGCACTCCATGGCCCCCTGGGATACTGTGGTCACCTCCTCCATGGGGTTCTGCCGGAGACACTGCTGTTGCTGCTGTAAGTGCTCCAAGTGCTGCAGGTCTGAGGAGGACCAGGAGAAAGGCCCACACAGGAAGAAGAGTTTAGAGATGTACGATAACCCTGCCATGTCTCAAGATGAAGATACTGAGGAACCAGCGAAACGGGCTGCCAAATCTACACACCTCTAACGCAGTCAGGTCCACGCCACCCACTGCATCTGTTTAAGATACTCTTTGTGATTTGCATTCTTAGAACATACTTGTTATTCACTCAGGGTGGAGTGTATTGCTGCTTCCCCATGGCCGAAGATGTACTGTAATGTACTGTAAGTCACTGTAGTAAGCTACAAGCCTTCATGTTGGAGACTATCACCGTGTTGACGTGTTGATGTGTGTATATATTGCAGTTTAGAATGTTGTGATGAGGTTTTCTGTTGTTTTATTTTCTATTCTGCAGTCCTGACTCAAGGCTATGTCAAAATTCACTATGGCTCAGCCGTGGTTGGATTAAATTTACTTTTATATTTACTTTTATATTTTTTATGATAAATATATATAAACAAAGTACAGTATATACAGTATACTGTACATAAACACGTATATAAAACTGGTATATGGTTCACTTTTATTAGCCTGGTAAGACCATCCTGATATTTCAAGATCCACTGCATATGATTATGACAAACATTCAAAGTTATTTGTCATGGAGGCCTTTCCAAAAGGTGTCAGTCAAATCATTAACAGTGACCACTTTCAACTAATCTGAACAAGACCCATGTGGGGATGATTTTCTGAACACAAGCACTTAATTGCTGTCAGCACCAACTGAACTACCTACCTGGAATCTGATTGGCCGGTGGTTCTGTAACAAGCTCACAATTGTTTTCAATTGATAGTTGCCAGACTGAAGAAAGTCATAGAGGGGAGCTTGCAAAATCAGAATAGTTTTACCAGATTACAATTTTATTGCGGTCATGACAAAATGTTTGGGTATTTGTTAAGTATTTGTCCTCAGTATTTAAAAGCATATGTAAATAAATAAAAATGTTATTTTGTATACTGTTTCTCACATTAGTGTATTAATAATAATAATGTAATGACATCTAATGACTGATTTACAATAATAAATGATCCATTCACAATTCAGAATTAATATTTTTAGTTTCGTCTAGATAATGCATTGATTACGGATGTTATCAGTGGAAAATGTTTAATTTTTATCTAGGTTAAGGGTAGTTCCATTGCAAGGACTTTCCTTCAGATTCTATCAGCGAGGTCCTTTGAACAGCAGCGCGCTGACGGACTGATTGGTTTTAGGTTCTATATACCGCTCCTCCCACAGTCTGTGAGTTCCACTTTACACAGTCCAGCACAGCAAACTGTATGAGGGAACATTCAACGGATTTGTTATCGAACGTTTTTATTACTAACAACCATGGGCCATTTATCAGGATAGATATCAATGTGCATGTACTAGGAATAATACTGACTCAGTTATGTATTTAATAACATTTATTAAATTTCACACAATCAATTTATGTTTTTAACATGAATCGTTTGTAATAAAGATAGTCTTGGTTATCAAGGTAATATAGTAAATTAATGAATGCCTACCTCTTAGCTGATCACTGACTGAATCTAATGAATGGCAAATGAATGTGAATCTTAAAGAAATAAATGTTTCAACAAATGATCACAAATCAGTGTTTTTTATGTAAAATGGGGATTGTCAAAAATTGATACTGCCCTGCTCGACCTTTCTTTTTACATTTGTGTGTCGTTAGCTTATTAATAATGCCTACGGTAAATAAAGGTCAAGCTTTGTTTAGCAGTCCATAGAACCCTTTTTATTCTTAACCATAAGTGACATTTTTAAAGTTGAAACTTTATATAGCCTATATTTTTCCTTCACTTTTGTACATGCTGTTACAAACTATGAGCATTATTGAAGCATCAAATAAAACCTAACATTTTTTATGAATGTGCCATATTATGAAAGCTTTCTTTGGTGAGCTTGAGTTCATATATAGTGTCACAGTTCATCTTCAGTTCAGACACTAGAATAATATTGGTACAGTTTTAAAAGTACAAAAACAACGAACACAGCCATTGTTTGAGTCACATACAGAATACTGTATATGATAAAGGACCCAACCTTATTCATTCAGACACAAACATGTCGCAATAGCAAAATGTCTCAATTGTTCAGGACATGGAGTAATTTTAACCAAATAACAATTGAAGTAAAATGTACCTATCAAATGATTAAATTATTTGAACAACAAAAAATAGATAAATGAATACAGTAAAAACAACCAAAAAAATAGGCTACAATTTAAATTGATGAGAATCTAGTCTGCCGGTTAAAAAGAAATGTTGAGAAATGTTCTAATGAACCAAAATAACCAAGAACAGCAGTGTGGATGTACAGACATGACACACCACTCTAGTCTATAGGTTTATCGTTACCAGCACTCAAATAGGTCAGATTCACACTACACTACTGCAGATTATTTGGTTGGCACGTTCACACATCCTTGTAGATTGTTTTTTTTTAACAGTGAGCCGCAACTGCTGTTTCATGAGAGTTTCTAATCATATACTGTAGTGTTTCAAATCCAACCATTATCAAGAGAGGTTTCAGTCATACAGTTCAGTAATTAATCGCATGAAATAAATCACGCAGCCATAATTAACATTAAATAATTTGTGTTTTGTCTTATTGTACATCACGTCACATCAGTCAGTGTGTTATCAACTCGTTTGACAAAACATTGTGGTTGTCTCTGTGTGTAGGGTTTGGCTTGTTTGTTCAGCATATCACTTTTATTATTTATTATTTTAAAGCCTTGCCATACACATGCTATAGGCAATGTGCGACGGGCATGTGAGACAGGGTCTCTGAAACAGGGCACACAGTGCCCTTTAAAGGTACAGCACACTCCTTAAAACATTGTTTTGGTTTGAAACTCAGAGAGTGCACGCCCCTCCCACACCTCAGTGTTGAGTGGCTTGTATTCCTCTTTACCCCTTAAAACATAAACAGTGAGCTGGGGAGGGACTTTTTGGGTTCTGGGGGGCACTATAACGCTGAAGTATATATTGTGGAGCAATCACTCACTGAAAAGTATATATATTCTTACAAAATTTATTTTTAGCTTGAGACAATTTTGCCATTTTGCCACGGGTATTTTGTGCACCAGCACTGACCAGGTTTGTTTTTTTTGCTTGTGCGTTTCTTTGAACTCGTCAAACATGGCTGATTTAAATTAGATCAATAATTAACATCAGGTATTGGTTAGGAAGACATGATGTCAAGTCACGTAAAGGAAAACACAGTGAAGGGCGCATACAGATAGGTTAGATGCTGACATCCATCATCTTTAAAAACCAGTGACTTTACTGTACTGTATGTGTTCATTAAGGTTGCCACAGGAATGTTGATATTATAAATTGGGGGGGGGGGGTCAAATAGTAAAACTCACAATACATAATTCATATATGATTAGAAACATCTGACAGATATCTCAATAGCCACATATATTTATTGATGAATGTGTTGGTATATACAGTTCTCATCCCCCACAAAAGGCACAGTAGACTGAGTACAACATGTGAACAATGCAAAGCAATAAAATAAATCTCATTGTACAGTAAAGCTGGTCAAAATACCTGCAATGAACTGCATATAAGACATAAACCAACCCACTATGGAATACATTCTAAACTGAACAATAAGCAATATCTAAAATGTGATGAGGGAAGAAGAAGGAAAGACAAAGACAATATAGGAGTGTTTCTCAAATGGGGGTTCTTATACCCCTAGGGGTACTTGGAGATACTATATGGGGGAACGTTAAAGACATTTGAATTATCTTGAAAACCCAACTAGTACTTTCCCTAAAATAATATGAATAGGCCTATAAATAGATCATTCAAATCTATGCACTCCTGCTGGAGCATTGAAATGGTTGTCTTTCACTCCATTTAATTTAAGTGTTGGTGTGTAAATCTTTTTACATCTTCAAATCTGATAGTATATAGTTGTATGGAAAACAGCTATAGCCCAGTAAAGCGGTACTTGGCCCGGAGGTTTAAGAACCATTGCATTAAAGGAACACTGAGACACTTCATTATTACTTTTCCAAATTATATGGGCATCATCACAGTACACCGAAGGAGTTCCAGAACTTTGAAACTCCTAATTTAACTAATAATACCTCTGTGAATACCAGGCAACAACACACACTGCTCCAAAGTCCACCATCATCACAACAGTCCAAACTTGTAAATAACAATTAAGAACTCGATAACATATTGCCTCTCATTTCGTTGAAGCTCACAGAACCAAAATCCTTCTATGCTAGGCCATTATGCTAGGTCATTTTTAGAAACGGTAAAAACAGCAGGACAACAATAGCTTTACTTTCAGACTTAGAACCCAGAAAGTGGTCTAAAGGTATTTCCCAGCAGGTATTATCTCACGTTGCTGTGGCAACCCAACCTTCTAATAGTCTAAATTCCCGTTGTAACTTCCTTACCGATATATGCCGGCCTTATATTGACGAGGATTAAAATATCCTGTTTAGCCGGGGACTGAATCGATTCATGTCATTGCTGTGACCTTGGAAAAAACATTTAAGACACACTTATCATCAGCATGTTATGGACAGTGCCAGGAAAAAAGGCTTAATGGCTGACCTATTAGAACATTTCAAACATGACTGAACCAATCACCCTTGTGACTATTTAATCCTTTTGTGATTTTTCAAATACTGAACCGCAGAGAAAAACATGTAAAAATAAACGTAGGGTGAAATAATGTAGGTCTGTATCAATAAAACAAACTAGTTTTTCACAACATAGGCTTTTCACACAATGACGACATTGGGAAGAAAATGGGAAGTGAGGCAATCATCAAGTGTCAACAGTGACAAGCTCACATTCCCAGAAACACTGCAATAAATAATTCCTCTGAGAATCAATGAGTAAGGTTTGCTTCTAAATTACAACGGTGTCACACAAACAGGCCCATAACTCCTCCGCCTAATGTATGCTATTATTTACTTGTCTGGGGCTTTGCTGTGGGCATTGGGTCACTACATGGGCTTTGTATGTGATAAGAGGTGATAGAATAGTGTGGTCCCCAACACACAGAGGCACACACCTGACACTGTCACAGCCAAGTCACTGGCCTGTCGGAGCCTCTGCTCACCATTCAGGATCATAAGCCATAGATACTTGGCCCTTCTATGAAGCCCGGATATCCCCATGACATCACCTTGCATTCTATTATAGGTGACATCAGCGGGATTGACAGCCGACAACCTTGCTGTTTGCTCCCCTGGTCGGTGGTTGGCATTCCTTTGTTCTTTGTTACTCCGCAAATGCTCTGAGGAGGAAAAGAGTTTATAATATTGTCCTATATTCTCATTAGTGTTAATCACATCATATACTGTATAATATAAAAGTAATTGTATGAATGTCAAACAAGTAGGAGAACATGATTAGACTGAGATAATTCCATTAGCCAGAGCAAACTATCCATAGACAATATTTAGGGAAATTGTACCACCTTGTGGCAAATATGTGCAAGTAAAAAAACATGTATGTGCATATGGAGTCTCTCAAGCAGGCATATTTACGTCTAGCCCCAAATGACTAGTGCATATGTGTCTGTGTGTAGGGTACCATTTATAAGTTACTGACAATTTCAGAGAAAATGATAATTAGTGACTTACCAAGAAGTATTTCCATTGGCACATTCATGATAATGATAATGAAGCTAAGAAGTGATGCATATACCTATGGAGAGGGAGGGAAAGCAAAATTGAATAGTCTACAGAATCTTACATAAGAAATACAGTTTGTTTCAAAGGAAGCGGACATGGTGTAGGAATGCGCCATGCAGTTTGTTACTTTTCTCTGTTAATACTAAAACGATGAGAATTGTACTGCCTACCAACAAGAGCTGTGCTCTGTTCAGCATCATTTTCCTCAAGGCTTTTTCCATCTGGATTTTTAGCAGAGCTAGCGAACACCCTGTTACAGCTCCTTCGTGCTCAAGCTCAACGCATCTTTAAAAAACAAACAAAAACCAGGAATACTGTTAGACAGTGGGGTTGCAAAGTTATTGCTAATACTTCAGCAAGAAGGCAATATGTAATGCCAACACGACTTCAAGCACCATTCAAGGAGAGACGCTTTGATCACCACCATATGCCAACATCAAACAATCTCATATTATTATTATTATTCATAATATTATTATTTTCTTTATTAGTTCATTATCTTTTGTCAGTTTTCGGTTAAAAGCTACCTTTCTAGGAGTTTTACGGTCACAACATCCAGCTCATCAAGGGACGACAAATTGAACAAGCCTCGGACGCTGGGTGGAAGAACATGCCCTTTTTGAGCCAAATTCACCAAGTTGTACAGCCCCTGTAAAGTCCACAGTGAATATAACCAAAGACTTGGGCTTGATGAAATGTGCACTGAGGTCTCTAAATAATAACACTGTATAATTCTTGTTTTTATTAGCGTGGGCTTAAGCCGGAGCAAGGTTAATTAAGTTTATCATAGCAGGGCTGCTGGGATTATAGCTGGAGTCAATCTGTCACCTGAGGACTGCCTGCCAGAGCCGCTCTGCTGTACATTGATATGACCTGGTCAACCGAGGATAATGAGTCTTTGCGGCTGCTGGGGGAAAAGTAGTAGTGGTCCCCCATTTTCAATAGAACTGAAATGCAATGAGAACGATTAGATAGATATTTCCAACCAGACAGAGAGGTGCGGAAATGATTATCAGCCAAGAACTCACCGGAAGGATGCGGATTATAGTTCAGTGTGGAATAGTTATAATATCTCCACTGACATTCATTGCTGAGTTTTAACTCCTGCAAAATGGGAGAATGATTATTGCATGGGGTGGAACAGAGACTTTAACCAAGGATGAAGGTTTCGGTGTCGGTTGTAATGATCTCCCAGTGCCATGGTTTGAGGCATCTTGTGATTTACAGCATGTCCAATATGTCCACTGCCTACATTCATTAGATATTGAACTTCATTTATTCCAGAGTGATACTAGAGACGTGCTCAGAAGGACAGTAAATCCGACATGTCATATTGTCTTGAGGCACTGGTTGTAAAAATAGGGGTTGGGATCCCCTTATGGCTATATGCATAATGGTTTCATACAGACAGAAAAGACGCATTTTTTACTCTTCGTGTATAAGGCCGTGTAAAAGGAAACTTTTATCTGTTTTTTATCCTTGCTACAGTACAGCGCAGTACAGCGCAGATCCCAAGGGTGGCTAGACCTAGAAGTTCCCCCATTTAAAACTATGCATGAACATTTTTGTCATGTTGTCATTTATATACTGTAGGTTGACTCGATTGTATAAATAATATTTTGGCTTTACCTATTGTGTAATGAATACAGTACTTTGTTGAAATACTGTATATATATTTTTTTTTCTTCATTTTTTTTATTTTTGCTCTACATATAGGGCACCCATGTAAATAATTACTAGTTTCCCTTATTTAAAGCTCATACCCCATGTGGAGGTCATAGCTAAAAAAGTTAGAAAAGCCTTAAGGGCAGAGACAGTGAGTACAATCACACCTCACACAGTTGAGCCACATTTGCCTGAGCCAAGCCCAGACCGGTTTCAGCCGCCATGGCATACAATGCAAAAGCTACATCCCTGTAAAGTGGAAGTTTGGGACTGTCAGAACAATACAGCAAACATTTAAAGAGGTTTCAGATGTATATATATGATAATGGAAAGATAAATTAACGTTGTTACCAGGAGCCATCGAGGTAGGAAAGGAGAGCCTTTCTGATCACATATCCCAGGTATCCATTCTTCTCACTGATGTTTCTTAAAATGCTAATGAAATAATTAATCTGTGATTAATTATTTAATTTTTTAATTAATTATTATTAATTATTTAAGAAGTGGTCACTTCTTTTCGGCATTTAGGGTTCAAAAAGTTTAAGACCGAAGTAAGTTTACCACCATGCTGCCATATACAGTGCAACAACTCATAACAAAGCATTCCACAGCAAACGGATACTTACATCACAGCCCTTTCCGCGTCTCGGGACACACCCTCCAGATTTCCTGTTGACAGGTACCAAGCTACCTCAACTGATGCGGGCACATGACCAAGCCTGGACGCATTCAGAAACAGCTGGAATATAGCTGTCTGTGAATAATATATCATATAACAACCAACAGCTGAACAATGGGTCATTAGATTAGAAAACTTTCACCTTGCTGCTGGACAGGGGGTAGAGTCAAACCTTATTTGGCGAAGGATTGTCAGAGCTGTTCCCATTCATCATGTGATAAACTCCCAGGTTAAACATGCCATCACCACTCCCATTAAGTGCAGCTTGTTCAAAGTATTTCACTGCCATTTTGTGGTCGTTCAGTATGACGCTGTAATACCATCCTAAACAATTCAAGGCATTAACTGACCCCTAAAGAATGGTGAGAGACAGATATTTGAACTCCAAAGGCATACATATACATAAAGACTGACAATACATTACAGCAGAGTGGACTTTTACCATTGCGGCAGCTTTTTCTAGCAACTGAAAAGCAAGTGTTATGTTCTTCTCAACGCCGAGGCCCTGGAGAAATTAACTTTAACAAGTTAATAATCTCAGGACACATGAACAACAGCCTTCATAGACAACATACTGGCTTCGTAATACCTTCAGTAGTAAGATGGAGTAGTCGTGCATGGCATTGGGATCATCCATATGCATGGCCCTGCTTCTCATCCACTTTGCTGCCTCTCCTATGTCTTTTGTGATTCCATTGGCTCCCCAGTATAGAACTGTTCCCAAGTGTTTCTAAAGATAAACATTTAAGATAATTTGTGGTGAAATAAAAAAAAGGTTTTAAGTATATATATACGATTGAGCACATGTACTGTAAATGAGCACGAGCGCTAGAAAACCAATTTATGCACACTACATAACAATCTGTCACAACCCTGCCTCTTTCCCTGGTCTTTGTCTCTTGTTTTCCCCCTAGTCTGTTCCTATGTTCCCCTAATGTGTCTGCTTG
>JAODLI010000019.1:4261437-4275162 GCA_027575585.1 Percopsis omiscomaycus
GAAAGTGGGACAGGACAGGAAAAAGGACTTCTACATGTGGCATTAAGTAGGTCACCTTGAGAGTAACACTTGACTACTTCCTATCAGAAGGCAAGCACAGAGAGAGAGGGACAGAGGGAACAAGTCCACCCTTCAGGACCTGTTCTTCAGGCTGGTTCTACAGAAACACAGACTGTTTAGTCCTATAGACTAACTGACAACAAACACCTTTTGATGTTTGTTGTCAAACTTTCTAGATGGGTTCTTGTTCCCGATTAAAAAGTTCCCGATGATTATGCTATAATGCAGCTGTATGGATAATGGGAGCAGGCAAACTGTTACCGCTCAGTGTCAATGAAATGTTCCTTAATTACAGTAAATATGTACACCTGTTCATTCTAAGGACTTCTCTAACATGATCATGGGACTTGTGTAATTCATTTTTCAAAAATCATGTTGTACCTGAGCTGTGAGATGGTTTATTCATAAATTTACATAGTCCAGGTTGTCAAAGCCAACGTATACTACTGGTATATCACCCTTGTCACCCTTTTTGTGTTAAGCATTGCATACCGCTGAGCTGGTATTGTATTCACTTTATACCCAAATACAATTAAAACGCATTTGAATAATAGTTCCAGTGGATGAAAGATGTATTATGTAAGTTCAGAAAGAAAGTTAGTTTTGAACACAACAGGCATTGTGTGTGGGGTGGGAGAGGGGGCTTCCTGTCGAGAGAAAAGCAGTTTATTGATTGATAAAGTGCTTCCTCTTGAAATACTTGTTGCCATGCATTATACTCTATGTAGTAATAAATAATATCATTATTTATATATCTAAGATTGGAAGTCTGGAAATTCTGATGCCTTACAGTACTTACACATAAGAAAATAGGGTTACCTCTTTGAAGGGCAACTGTCATAGTCCATAATACATGTGTTAAGCCTTATACCTTTTGGAGGTCTTCTCATTGAACAAAATCTGCACAATTTTCCCTCCCACGTAAAGCTTCCCAATCCAACATCATGGGGGAATTCCTTATATTGAAGTGTTACACCTGGCATTCACATAAGATGTACTGATGCCTCTAATGAGAGACTGTAGACATAATAATGTCAAGTGTGAAAATCATTTAAGTGTGTTTGGATGCACGTAAGCATATGAACAAAACATTTGTACCAGTGCTAAAATCACATTTCTTTTCATCGTGTTATGGAGGACCACTCCTGACATATTTGAAAATAAATAATAAAATCATGAATATATTAATAAATACAAGTGAACCGTAAACATTTTCCCATGACTAAGGTATCACCAAGATCTCGATAATGTGCCTCAGTCCTAGCCTTGTTCAAACCCACCATCTCTGGAGTATTGGGGTTATATTAGGCCTATACTGTATATACAACCCAAGGTTTCCTTAGATATACAGCCTAATATTAGGTCTGCATGCTCGCACTGGTGAGGTTATTTATCTTGTATTGTGCTCTAAACATTGACGGTTGCTGCACTAGTGAACTTGTAACATTGTTCCAACTGTCCTGAGCCCTCCCTAGTTTAAAACAAACTCTTTGTACTCTTTGTAAGGTTTTCAAATAAGTTGTACTGTATTTTCATTTTCAGAAGTTACAAAAGAGACCACATTTTAACCTGCTCTTAGTACCACACTGATTTGAAGATGTACAACAGCGGCTGGTTCTAATAGGACCGTGGTTGCACCTGACAGTTAATGCGACCTCTGCTATCACAGTACAAGATGCGATACATCTATACAATTACAATTTGATCACTTAGCAGACGCTTTTATCCAAAGCGACTTACAATTCCATGGTGCTATTACATGGAGCACCTCAGGGAATCGAACCCACAACCTTGCAGCTTGTGAGTCCAACGCCTAGACCACTAGACTATCCCGCCCCCTGTACAGACTGTACATTCTTTGCAGGATTTCTAAAGTATGTCCAAACGCTGTACATGTTCTTGCAGCTGATTTACAATACAAACCTCACCATAAGCAGAGCTGTGCTTTGTTCGGAATACGTGGGCGGCAATTATTCCGCGAGCCACAGCCTTGTGGGGCTTGCCATATGAAGAAATGAGCAAATGCAGTCACACAGTAATTATTTGAAACAACACATACCGTACTATTATTGGAATAACACTTTTGTGTATCTATACTTGTTCAATAGGTATTTTTTTCTGTTAATTCAGTTTGTTATATGTTGTTTGATGCTGTGTGTTTGAAGAGGAGCTTCAGTGGCTCAGGTCCTAAATTTAGCCTTCTTCAGTACAGCCCTGCAGGGCTTGCCATTAGCATGCCATCAAAAATGCATAATTTCGTGTACTGTATCAAAATGTACGTATTTTGTCACCTAAGGTTTTGTCATTACTTTCTGTGATGCCAAATGAAACACAGTAATTGCTGATAGATCTATAACTCTAAAAATAATCGGGCTTGTGTTTCCTCATTGTTGTTTGCACGGTGGCTAGTTTATGCTCAGTTCTGCGATGGTCATGATGTTGACCCCACTGTGAGTCATCCTATATTCCTCGCTTTCGAGAGGAGGGCTTTACTGCTCACTGGGAGCCATATAGCCATGGTACGATGCTGCCTTTGGCTTTCTGAGGGGCGAAACTAGAGCACAGCTCTGAGCCATGGGCAAAAAATACCAGGCTTAACTAGGGCATGTAGAGGAACAGGGCTGTTGGTGTAGCATCTCTCAGAGTCCTCGTGAAGTGGTGATGAGATGGTCTTATGAAACACTGACTGGGTGGAGTTTTCAGGACATGTCTTTGTTAGATTGATTTCTCTGTATATTCACATTTATTGGTAATATTTATTTTATATTATAGTAATATTTATCTATTTAGGCCGTTAGGATTTCACACGTCCTATGTAAATTGTATTGTAGCGCTCTTTCATGTCAACATATACAGTATGTTGTAGCTCATGAAGATGTTTTTTGATAAAAAGTGGTATAAACACATTGCATATTAGGAGTAGTATCATGTAGTAGCATGTAGTAACACAGCGCCACTGTTTATCCACAGCATGCTTGCACTAACAACAGAAGTGTGGTTTATAATTAGTTTCTCCCTCTATTCATTGTAGGAGACCAATGAGATTGTGGCTATTAAGAAATTCAAGGACAGCGAAGGTACGTGGTCCTATGACAATGGATGCACATTTTCTATTATATTCTATTCTTTTCTATTCTATTCTATAAAATGGCTTTAGTGTCTTATCACGGCAGTATTGCTTGAACTTGCGTCCATGTTAAATCTGTTTCCGTGTTTTGTGTTAACCTGGTTTCTCCTCCATCTTTATAAACCCCTTGTTGCAGAGAATGAGGAGGTTAAAGAGACCACGTTACGGGAGCTCAAGATGCTCCGCACCCTCAAGCAGGAGAACATTGTTGAGTTGAAGGAGGCTTTCCGCAGAAGAGGAAAGCTATATCTTGTCTTTGAGTATGTGGAGAAGGTAGGTCCACTGCTGGCATTTTTTCAACATTCCAGCTATTTATGATATGATGGCAGAAGCCAAAACTGTGGCCATGATACTGTAGGTTGTAATGAAGTTAACTTTGTATTTCATGTTTTATTTTCCTTTTAGAACATGCTCGAGTTGCTCGAGGAGTTACCCAATGGTGTGCCGCCTGAGAAAGTGCGTAGTTACATCTACCAGTTAATCAAAGCAATTAATTGGTGCCATAAGAACGACATTGTTCACAGGGGTAAAAAATCTTTCTCTGTTTTTGTGTTTTTCTGTCGAATAGCGTGGGCAGGCTTTTCTTTATTGAGACAATAAAAGCTGAGAGGGAGACTGTATAGGTCAGGCACAGGAGAGAGGATTCTGGTGGGATTTGAATCTAGGCTGACAGTTGAGCAGCAAGACGTGGGTTTTAATCATGTCACCATCACTGAGAATCATGTGTTTTTTGTAGAAACTACCAGCATCTTCTCTATCCCTCCCCAACACTGACACTTTTGTACAGAGTTACAGGGTGGAGTGGATGAGATGGATTAGACTGAAATGATGGCTCCATTGATTTTTAGAACCAATTGTAACAAATCATTCAATAATTCACAAGTTGTGAGCTTTGGGCGAATCAGTGGCAGCAGAGCAGGAAACCAGATGGCCTATGTGAGCGTTTGGCACATTGATCACAACAGAGCAGGGATCCAGATGGCCTGTGGTATATTCAGGCTTAGAACAATACAAAAGAAGGGCACTATTCAAAGTGTTTCATTTTTACTCAATTTAGTCATTTGCAGTTAGACATTTAAACCTGTGGTTCCCAAAGTGTAAGTCAAAAGGCTTTTGCAGTATTACAAGATACTTTTGAAAAAATACATTTTTTAAATCATTTTGATTGATTGATTTTTTAAATTGTATTTATTTATTTTAAATTGTATTTATTTATTTTACATTTTATTTATTTATTTTAAATTGTATTTATTTATTTTTATTTTATTTATTTTTTTTTTATTTTAATTTATTGATTTTTAATTTATTGATTTTTATTTTTAATTTTATTTATTATTTAAATTCTTTGTTTTTATTAATATTAGTATGATATTTATAGTATTGGGATTGGTTTCCAGGACAGAGTTTTAATTAAGACAGGAGTAGGACTTGTTAGCATGGCTTGAAAAGTGGCTTTCTGGAACACAGTTCAACTTTGGTTTAGTTACTTCTGGACTATTGATTCCTGGACTAACAATCAATCAAACCACTTGGGCACTTGCACACAGCACTAGCTTGACGGTCACTCATAAATACAGGACTGTATCACAAAAAGCCCATTACTGAGTGGAGCAGGAGGAGTGAAAATAGACAGAACAGTGGGAACATTAGAACATGCTCAAAAAAACATCAGTGAATGTGACAAAATAGTATTGCGCCGAGACAAGCAAGCACTGAATATAAAAAGCACACTAGAGGAAACTCCTTTAAAGGTGCTATTGGTAGGATTTTAGAGCTATACATTTAGTGTAATTTGTTAGAAATGCCATAGACATCCGTGAGCTATCAGTGAGTCAAATGCTCTGTGAGAATATCTGCTCTGGTTGAAGGCCCCGGCATGCCTGGCGTCGCCAGACTAATTCGCAAATTCATATTAGTCTGGAATCTCTCAGTTCATTGTCCATTTCAGTTGGTTATCAGTTGGCACGGACCAAAATGCATCTGGACGCAACGAAAAGTGTGGCGCTCCTCTGTCAGTCATTGTAACAAACCCACCCCATATTAGATACACGGTTGTGACTGGCCCGACCAATTCCAGACCGGGTAGAAAACTGTCTGAATGGGATGGTGGCCAGACGTATCTGCCAGTGCAAATGAAACATGAACTTTCAGATTTGTCTTGTTCCCAGGCTAAGCCCCTGCCTCTATATAAGTCTATTTGGATTTTGCCAGGCGCCCGGAGATTTCTGGCCAATCAGGGCCTTTTTCCTGATTGGTCCAACAGGCTGTAGAGGGAGCGAGCAGAGGAGGAGGGGGTGGGTTTTTGGGTTGTTGATGTCAAAATCTTTCATATTTTTTAGCTAGTTCTTTTTGTGTTGTTATCTTTAAATGTACACTATGTAGGATTTAGCGGGATCTATTAGCAGAAATGGAATATAGTATTCATAAAAAAAAATTCATTAGTGTATAATAACCTGTAACAATGAATTGTTGTGCTTTCGTAAGCTGGCTCTTTCCTGCAATGTTGTGCCGTCATGTTTCTATAGTAGCCCAGAATGGACAAACCAAACACTGGCTCTAGGGAGCGCCATTCACATTTTTACACTGAAGTGGGTTAGCCTGAATCTGGTCACCGTAGGTTCTAACACTGGAGGGATGAGGGAGGGGTTTTCAGTTGATTGCAATCTGCAACCTCACCGCTAGATGCTGATACTGAACCTTTAATACTATGTTTATATATATTTTTTCATGTTATTATATTTTGGTAGAAAGACGTCTGTGCAAATAGAAGATATATATTATTCAAGAGAGGTCACATGTCATGAACTTTTCTTTATGTGGGTCAGTAGCCAAAGAATTAGAAAACCACCGATTTGGACGGTTAATATGGTGCTGGGATTGACGTCTGACAGGGTGTATACAGGGTGCATCTGATGTACTGACTTCCAGCCTATCTCTGTTCTCCCACCTCAGACATAAAGCCAGAGAACCTCCTCATCAGCGCCAATGACGTCCTCAAGTTATGTGACTTTGGTAAGCAGCTGTTTACAGTATTCCAGACACAGAACAATAAGAAGAGACAGACACCCACATTACAATTGCAAAAGGCAGTACTCATCTGGCCATTTAAAGCTTCTAAAAGATGCCATCCAGTCAAGCTTTGATTCAATCTGGTAGTGATACCATACCAAAACAAAAACAGGAAAAATTGCAATATTGTATGGCTGACATCATGTCTGCAATCTGGTGTGAGAGACTAAAGACCTGCTGTAGCTTTCTCTGTGTATGAGAGATGCCCAAAGTCTCTAGAAATCACACACACACACACACACACGCACGCACGCACGCACGCGCGCACGCGCGCACACACACAGACACAGGCCAAACAAACCACTCGAATCACACAATACACACTGGAACACAGTCAGTAAATGTGTTTCTCTCATCACTGATCTAATCACTGGGTATCATAAAGAGTGGCTTACACAAGCAGAAGAGTTTATGACTGACTTTCATTATAGTGAAAATTAGCAAAATTACATAGGGTAGAAAATTGCTCAGCCAGGGGAAAGATGCGCTTTGACATCACTTATAGTTGTGTGTCAAGAAATACAACATATAGAAATACAAAGTTAGTTAAAGTAGTACATAAAGCTACATAAAGGTAAGCACAACAATGATTCATTGTTTTCATTTCCACATTATGGATTGATGGCTTGCCTTTTCCTTTAGTTTTCAGTTAGCAAGTCAATGTTATGTTATGACAGTTTTCTGTAGTTTCAAATAATTACACGAGCCATAGGAGTTTGAAAGCCAAATAACAATGAAAAAACACTTATTCTCTTTTTTCAGAGGACAAGATTAAAGGCACTTCTGCCTCAGCATTGTTATCACAGGGTTTTGATCATCTGTCATTAACAGTCACGCTTCAGAGTCTGTCTGCTGACGCTGCACCACAGAGATGGCTGGCTGAATGAAAGGTGTTTGAAATACTTTTGAGATGCTTGAACATGCGCTGTAGGGAACAACACCCTCCATCTTCTCTTGCCAGGCTTTGCGCGTAATCTCTCTGAGGAGAATGATGCCAATTACACGGAGTATGTGGCCACTAGATGGTACCGCTCTCCAGAGCTCCTGCTTGGGTACGTCTACTCTTTACAAGCCAGGAAATAAAGCAACTACGGTACGTTATTATAAAAGCTGAATCTCACAAGATTTGGCCTTTTCAGGGCTCCTTATGGCAAGGCAGTGGACATGTGGTCGGTGGGTTGTATCCTCGGGGAGCTGAGTGACGGACAGCCTCTGTTTCCAGGGGAGAGTGAAATCGACCAGCTCTTCACCATCCAGAAGGTGTTGGGCCCCCTGCCGCCTGAACAGATGAAGCTCTTCTATAACAACCCTCGCTTCCACGGGCTGCGGGTAATGTTGGGACCTAAAGGAGCTCTACACCACCCGTTCTGCTCTTTCTCTTTCTGCTATTTCTCTCTCTCGTATTTTTTTTGTCTTTCTCCAATAGCTCTCACTGTGTGTTCATTTATCTTGGTCCTTTTTCTGCCTTTTTCTTTTTTGTCAGATTTTTTTCCGCGTCTTTGTCTCTGCCAGTGCCCCCCTATCCTGGCTGAGCTTTGTGTGCTGTGACTGATTGGATCACAGTGACTCATCGTGTATGCTGTGAGCTCCATGAGCCAAGGTTGTGTTAGTCCTCTGTGGCACAACAAGACTTGTGACGCGCTTCCTTTTTTTCCTCACAGGCCAGAGCCAGGGCATCAGGATTAGCAGTAGTACGTGAAAATCACTCCTATGGAGCCCATAGCATCCAAAGCAATGAGGGTTGTTGTTTTTTTTACCCAGAGGGTCCAGGATATTTATCCAAACATCAGCTTGGTGGAATGAATAAGAAAGACCTGAGCTGGATGGAACTCTCGAGGATGCCTGACTGTATTATCAAATGATCTGACCACTGTAGGCTTTCTAAACATTGCCATTGTTGTTGTCATTGTGTTCCAGTTCCCTGCCGTCAGTCACCCACAGACCCTGGAGCGAAGATACCTTGGGATCATTAGTGGATCCCTCCTGGATCTGATGAAGGTGGGGCTCGCAGCTCAGACTATGCTGCTCTCCTATTTTCCTAGATTCATTCAAGAGTTCGCGCTCCTTATGGCCAAGACACACACAACCATATGTTTTTGAAGAAAGTCAGTTTTGGCGTAATGGCCTTTGTGAGATCTCAACTTGCTGAATCCCTCAGTATGTCTCAGCTCCTGTCTCAGCTTCAGCACTGCAGCTACTGTAAACACAAGCTTCATGTCAGGCATGTGGGCAGAGCCGCTACGCTGTTTTTTGTGTAGGTAATGACTCATTGGCAGTACAATGCAAAACAAGGGTTGACTTGGAAAGATATTTTTGTTAATAATCATTTAAATGTGACCTAAGCAATGTTTTAGACCAAAAAGAACTTGGTATACTTAAACATGAATATGTGTTTTATACAGTACCATGTACACTGAGATGGTGAGTCAACTTGCTTCGTAGGTACCAAATGAGATATTTTTATCTACAGTGCATAGGGGGACCTGCGTAGCGGATGTTGGCCGTTAACATTGGCACTGCTGCATCTAAGCCACTAGATGGCAGTATAAACTCTACTAATCACTTAGGGAGAACTGGTTATTGCACCTTTAATGATTTATTTTGAAGATTTTTAGATTTTTGGGTGCGCTAACGCAAATTGCTAATGAAATGCTTGTTTTTCATGGATATTCCTTTACAGGGGCTTTAATTTTTCAGCTATAACTTTGGAGGTGTGTGGGTGAAAAGCTTCACTGAGAGTTGAAAAAGTATTTTATTTTGAATGCATTAACACAAGATTGAGTTTGAAACAACTGTGAGTAATCATCTTGTCGAGAGAATATAAAGGAACTTGCTTGTTTCATATCAGTGTTGAGTGTACGAGGGACACAGCTCAATGTTGCAGCCGGACCTATGGTAATGGCGATGACTCATAGCATAACATACAGTAGCATATTAGCGTCACTTCGTATGCCGGCAAGGTCTGAGTGTCAAGTGTGTGTTCTGAAGAAACACGTGGCCACCTGTGTGTGTGTGTGTGTGTGTGTGTGTCTGTGCACTAGAACCTACTGCTGCTGAGCCCTACGGAGCGCTTTCTGACTGAGCAGAGCCTGAACCACCTCGCCTTTCAAACCCAGAGATTGGTGGAGAGGCCAGGCCCGCCCACGCCTACACCTGTACGCTCCTCTAAGAGGAAACCTCACCATGGAGACAACACCACCCCCGTCAGGTCAGCAGTGCACGCTGAATCTAGTTTGTGTTTGCCGGTGTCTCCTAATACAGCTGACGTTTCAGTGTTATCTGTTGTGCTGACTGCATACTGGAGCTTGATTCTTACCACATCCCACCGTCTGCCATGCATATATATGCACCTTAACACCTTAAGGTCCATATGCCTTTAGAGCAACAATTAGTGATTAGTGTTACCAAAGCTGCAAGTTTCTGTTCAGTCTGGCAGTTGCCTGTGAAGGCACCCTGTTAATATCCCCTCTTTCTCTTGCTCTCTCCCTCCCCCCGCCTGTCTCCTCCTCTTGGTCAGGACCCACGGGGGGAAGAGCTCCGGACACTTCCGCTCCAGCAGCAGAGACTGCTCCAGCCTGCCGCGGCACGAGGACCACCACCCGGGCAACGACGGCTTTCTCAACGGCAACATGTCTTCCTCGGTCAGCCTCAGCCCCACCCTGCACCCCAAAAGCTACCAGCCGCAGATCTTCAACCACGCCAACTCGTGCAGCGTGGAGCTGGCCGGCGGCAACCTGCCGCACCTCCTCAGCCCCGGGGAGGCCGGCAAGAGCAAGGGGGACTTCGACGCCAGCCCGGGCTCCAAGGGCTCGGACGGCCCCGGGGCCAAGTACCTCAAGTCCGCCTCGCGCTCGCAGCAGCAGAACCGCCACTCCTTCGTGGAGGGCAAGAACAACACGCTGCAGTCGGGGGACAAGCACAGCCGGCACAGCTACATGGAGGCCCACACTGCCTCCAAGTTCGCCTACCTGAACCTGTCCAAGGGCCACGGCGTGCTGGGCGACGCCAAGTCGGTGGGCAACCTGAACGAGGTGCACCTGCTGGCCGACGAGCCCTCCACACGCTACTTCCCCTCTAGCTGCCTGGACCTCACCGCGCCCGGCAGCCCCGCCGCCCGGCGCGGGGAGCGAGGCTCGGCCGGGGCCAGGGGCAGCGGCGGCGGCGGCACGCGCTCCGAGAGGGAGAGCAACACCCTGGACTCCTCTTACCGCCGCTCGTCCTCGCGCCACAAGGCCTCGGAGGAGGCCAAGTCTCCCGACGCCCTGGACCCGGGGGGCGACGGAGGCGGGGGCGGAGGGCACGGCCACTCCCTCTCCGCCCCGCGGGACGCCCCGCCCTACGGCCAGGGGTACACCAGCCCCTTCTCGTCCCAGCAGCGGCCACACCGCCACTCCATGTACGTGCGCAGGGACCACCAGAGGACGCACGGGGCGGAGGAGGGGCTGGCGGTGGGGCAGGGCATGCCCACCAGGGCCAGCAGCCTCCAGCTGCTCTCCCCCCAGCTGCAGCACCGCACGCTGCCACGCCACGCCGCCAGAGAGGCCCGGGAGGAGGACGTGAGCAGGGTCTGTCATGAGAAATGCCGCCTCAACCCCAGGGGTTACACTGTGTTGCTTGAGATAGTGTCATCATAGAAAGGATTTTATTTTACACCGTATACGCGGCTCTCTGCCAATATCTTTGTATTCATTCATGGATTTCCCAGTATTAAAGCCAGGGCTAACAGAACTGCAGCATTCATCTTATATACATGTTGCTCAGTGTGGCCTTAGCCAAAGGATATACAGTGATTCTTATTACCTGTATATTTACATATATACTGTACATATAGTATATATTGTATAGTTTGTGTGTGTGTGTGCTTCTTGCGTCACGCCTCATCATCTCTCCATTAACAGAGCGAACAGGCAGCTACTGAGGTCCCCCACTGCAGGCCCCCAATCAGGGACTCCACAAGGGACAACACTGCAGCTTTTCACATGCAGCGACAAAAAAACGAGGTCCGATATGTTGCCTGCATCCACCACTCCCCACCCACAGCCTGCCTTCCCCAGAGCACGGGTGTGGGTGGATACTGCTGTCATAAACTGCGCTGTCTCTCTCTCTCTCTCTCTCTCTCTCTCTCTCTCTCTTAATCTCTGTACTTCAGATGCCTCCTCATTTTCACTGTGCGCTTTGCTTCCCTCTGATCTGATAACGTATGATAGCACAGCCAAGGCTGTTATTGCAGTTTGGAATACATGCCTTTATGCCATATAGTTAGAGACCGTACATAATAACAGCCACTAGGACCGGGGTTCTCAAACTTATATTAGGGCCGTGAAAAATCTTCTATTAAATTGCATCTTTCTTGTGATATTACATCTATCCTGTTCTATTTCTTTTTATGGTTGTTTTATACTGTATTTGTATGCTGGTATTGTATGCTATTAAAAGACGTACACCTCCGTGATGGGGGGTGGGGGTGGGCAAGCAATGATTTTCGTTGGTCTATTACATGTTCTCCCAAGCATACTGAATTTGTTCTTCTGTTATGTTAAAGGTGGGAATGTATCATGATCAGCAACCCGAGGATGGAGGTTCTTCCAAAGAGAACCGCATCATCTACAGCGAGTCCATGCCAAGGAGGGTGGGCAGCTTCTACAGAGGTTTGCTAGGCAGTACAGCAGTACAGCAGCTCTTTCATAATGCATGGAAGGAGTGACCTAACCTAACTGTGGTTTTTCACAGTCCCCTCGCCAAGACCAGACAACTCCTTCCACGATGGCAGGGGTCAGAGCAGGGGTCCCAGCGTAGCAGGGGAGGGCAGCGGGATGGCTAACCATTCCAAACGTCAAACAGCCTTTGACCCTTGGTAAATAAGTCTCCTGTGTATTGGCAAATATGTGTAGGATGTAGTCTCTGTGCTTTCTGTCACTTTAAATGTACACCCCTCAAATGTATTCCCTAGCTTACTGTGGATGTTTGAAACACGACTGTTTCAACCACAGAGGTAATTCCAGACACAAATCGAAGTCCTGTTAAACCTCCCTCAAGTCCCATGACAGGCTGGCTTTAGCAGACATTGTCAGATCTTATTGGGAGATGTAAGCCCACTCTGTTTTTTTTGTTTTGTTGTGTCGAAGGACTGGCCCAGAGACTGTAGTTTTGACTGCCTCTGAGCCTTCCAAAGAAAAGGAGAAGCAGGGTTTCTTCCGAGCAATAAAGAAGAAAAAGAAAAAGTCTCAAACGGTGGGTTCTTCTTGCCTTACTGTAATGCGACTCAGCCCAACAAATAGTTTCCATTTTTTATGCATAGTTCTGTAAAGAATATACACCATGTCAGGATGCTTTGTTTCATGTGTGGTTTCATGTCAAGTCCTCGTAACAACATCTACATACCTGTGTCTGTTTCACTGCAGTCATTTACAGTATGTCTTGCATTTTACTGTCTCTCGACAGTGAGTCTAAATCCTTTGTTGGTGGCGTCATTCTTGTTGTCACTGACCCTTGCATCGTGTTTCCCTGTTCCACCAGAATCATGTGCCTCTATATTGCAGATGGAACTCCCTGATGGAAGGCCTCCTATCATCAAGAAACCTCTTTTCCCACTGTTTAACTCAAAGAATAGCATAAAGCATAGCTCCTCTGTGAGAGTTCTTCCTATAGTGTCTTCTCCCATGGTACAATGCTGTTTTACAGTATCACTAACCTCCTAACCCAACCCTAAAACCCATTGCATGCATTAACATTATTTAACAACGTTTGTTGTTCAGTTTATATATAATTGTATGATAAAAACGCTAATACGCCAGCCAGCCAGATCCATCTTTTTATAACCATACACATATTTGGAAACAGATTCCGCTTTGTGGCTTTGGATAAAAGTGAACATTTCTAAATGACAACATGTAAATGCATTATGAATGTATAAATATGATCTATTCAACAAACAGGGCTGTTGTCTATATTTACAAGAAACCTATGGATCTGGTGGGCCTGTTTTAGTCTGTGGGGTGATAATCATGGCAGTGATTCCAGCCACCTAGCTAACAGCATGTCTCAGGTTATTAGCTGAGGATGAAAGAATGGCTCAGGTCTTTTAAGGTGAATTATATCAAAAACTCAGTGGTCTGCATGGTTACAATTTTACATGAAGCTAAGTATAATGCCAACACTACACAGATGCATGGATCAATTTCTACCTAACCTGATGGAGAGTGAGAGGGAAAAGCAAAACTTGATTTCATATTTAAAGTATGGTAATCCAACCCATATTGACTTATTTATGGAGCATTCTGTGGTATGCTCAGTAGTATTATTAGTTGTAAATGTACAAAGTAACAATACTGTTGCAGCTACATGCAATGGCATTTTTTTATTTACAGTTTTTAACCATTGTCCTTACCCCACACCTCCGGCCCCCCCCCCCCCCCCCACACACACACACACACACACACAGCCTGACCACCCCGGCCCCATATCCAGTG
>JAODLI010000019.1:4279220-4289315 GCA_027575585.1 Percopsis omiscomaycus
GTGTGGGCCAGATGGTCAGCAGTGGGGTGGGCCTGGCCCTCAGCCAGTCCGAAAACTGGGTTGAGCAGAACCTACCTCTCAGTGAGAGGGAGCTGGGTTAGTAGTGGCACTGTAGTATCATTTGCGGACGGTGTGTGTTTAGTGATGTGTTGTCAGCATGGTTATGATGGTGCTAGTGTTGGTGTTGAGTTCCACAATAATGTTAAGAAGTGAACACATGACTGGTTCAGGCTGTTTTTATAGCTGCGGAAGGCAGGAAATGACATTGAACACCCTATCTGTTAGCATGGCCCATAAAGCAGCTACAATATCCAGCACACACAGTTTTGACACCTGCTTCTATGATGTCACGTTATTGTGGCAACCTGCTGTATTTCATTACAGCAGTAATACTAAGGAGAGAAGTCTGTGGTTTATAGGTACAGTATATGGTGCAACAGCTATGCAGTTCAAATACGAATGCCCCTAAAAGTTCGTTCAGTACAAACACGATGGCTTTTACCACCCATTTAGATAAAATTGGATCCAAGTTATAGATCGTGAATGATGAAACTAACATAACTCAAATTGCACTAAATGAAATGAATTCACTTTCCATAAGCCTTGCATACATATTTCATGATACAATGTATTATTTAACCTACCAGAAATAGTTGCACTGATTCATTTCTAGTGTGGGCGTGGAGTGTCATGCATGCAGCCATTTGTAGCGCATTTCTTCTCTAACTTCTCTCTTTCAGCTGCCCTGTCGGAACCGGTCGCAAACGCGCCGTCTACCCCACCCTCCAGTCCTAGCTACTTTGTCCGTCTGGGAAAACTCTCTGCAAAGGTACAGGAGCGAGCCCTAGAGCACTCCCTGTTCAGGGCCAGCCGTGCCAGGGATATCACCTATTCCGCAATGGCTCAGATCTCCAGTACCCTGGACCTGGTGGAGAGCACCCGCGCTACGCGGGGTACAGCCAGTACCAAAGTACGAGGGGCCTCAGAGAAGCTGCATCAGCTGTGGAAGGAGTGGCGGGAGAAGCAACCTGAGGAGGCACAGGCGGAAGCAGACGTGGACGATGCTAAAGATGAGACTCGGGTAAAGATAGTCTGTGAAAACAGAAATTGAAGCCAAATCAGCACATTCTACAGTATCAAATATCTAACCATGACCAAAGAGCCCACATTTTAATACCCGAAACATTAATTTAATACTCCTCGGTTTGTGGCTGGAATTGTTAAGACCAGTGGTACATAAATATTGTTCCTTTTCGTTTTAAACTCGGGAGCGCTGAGTGGTTGGCACTCCCCTCTACTCCTCCCCCGGCAGGCTAATCACATCGTTTTTAACTCTTCCCTTTACAGCCACATGTACAGTTGTGGTTTAAACACAAACAGTGAGCTGGGGAGAAAATGTGAGGGGGGGGTTTAACACAGTCAAGGAGTGTACATTATTTTTAAATTGTGATGATATAATTTCATACAAGTCATTAGGCATGCACATTTTATATTTCTATATTGTGTTTGCAACAGCTGGAATTGCACACCCTCTCCATGGTGCGTGGTCTCAGTGACCAGCTACGGTCAGCATGTTCTGGCGTGGTGTCCAGTGCCCAGGGTCTTCCAGGTGTGGTCCAGGACCAGCTAGCTAGCGCACGCAAATCGGCTGAAGATCTGCACACCTCCCTGGGCAGTACCAGTACTTTGACGCCCGTCCTCCTAGAACAGAGCCGGCGCAATATAACACAAGTACTCACTTCTTTTCAAAGCAGTACATTTATAATTTCAAATATATATCTATTGTTGGACTGCTGAAATCATCCATCCATGTCATATTTTTATATATACAGTAGTATAGGTAGGTAAAATTGTATTTATTCTAGTCCCTAGGCCTAGATACTAATTGTACAAGTATTTAGAAGTGTGCGCGTGTATACCGTATGTACACACACTGTACATATAAGACATTCATTTTCAGGCACCCTACAATAACCTATGATTTCGAATTACTGTGTTTATTGTGTGGTGGTGATAAGCCTATTCATATCTTCCTCTTTTCAGGTGAAGCAGTCTATGGATGGCGTCATGGATTACCTTCTTAACAACACCCCACTTAACTGGCTTGTGGGGCCCTTTGCCCCACAGCTGACTGAGAAAGGAGAGGGAGACCAGGCAGTAGAAATGGTGGACTCGCATAAATAAACATGATTACAATAATTTTCTGTTCCTCAGTGGGCTGATGTTGTGGTGAGAGAACGTTGGACTTAATGGTTGTGTTTGTCACTACAAATACACCTGCTTGCCTTTAATGAGAGAGACCTTAGATTTTTGTGTGATTTAGTCTTCATAATGCCGCAGCAGGTATTTAGTATGCACTTAAGAATGCATGTTTGGAAATGGAGATTTGAATAAAAAGCGTTCAACTTGTTCAACAATCTAAAAGGACTGAAATATCACTGTCTTTTTATTTTAATTTGGAAACTGCATCTTTTTTAGTTTTAACAATCTGTGTAAAAGATCATCAATGCATTCTTTACTTGTACCATGAACTGCACTGAATTGCCTTGTAAACTACTAAAATAATTTAAATGATTTCTCAGGGTCATTGATTGACAAACCCTTTTTGAAGGGTCTAAGAGTGATCATTTATTTCACACACAGTACAATGCAATAAATATCCCGTCAAAATTAAAAAATTGAGGAAAGCATACGTTTCCTCGAGTTGTTATTATACACTTATTTTTCATAGACTGTCGCACTTAAATAAGTCACTTTTATTATGCATTATGTTGGTTGGGTAGAGTCAGACCGTTTGAAGAAGTGTTGCTTAGGCTGACGTCATACTCGTTTTTTCGAATGTCGGGAGCTAGCGCTGGTATCGAGGCCGCCCGCACTGAAGGGGACATATAACTTATACAAATTTGAAAAGCAAGGTCGTCGACAGTCCTCGGCACTTTGTATTTCAGGTATTATTTTTTTACACCAGTATATATTAAAGATATCCGCTTTCTCTTGCCCATTTAAACCAGCTAGCACGCTGTTGGAAGCGCTATGTTTTGCCTAGCTATGTTAGCTGCCTAGCTACGGTAACCATATTGATTCGTTTTAAAAAAATAAAGTGGAATGCTTGTGTGAACATAATGACATTTTGCTCTTTAGGTTGCTTTGGTTCTTAGTGAATGCGCGCAATCTATGTACTTTGATATTGGTATTTTGCGTCGTTTTTATTGGTAATCACAACAAATCTGCAGACTAGCCCGTTCGGCTAACCCCTGTAACGTTACAGTGTTTGCTTTGAGCCAGCTAACGTTAGGCAGGCATAGGACACAATTGTTTTCAGCTGGGGACCACCTTAAACGCTGAATGCTCCAACTTGCTTAGCCCGTTTCTAGCTTTATTCACCATCATCACCTATTTCGTTAGATTTTTCGTGTTCGTATCGTTGTGAAGGTATTCCTTTGTTTTTAGTTTTCGTGTTAAACTTTGCTTGTCTGTATCAAAACATCTTCATCTGCGGTGTAGGGCAGCGCCGGGTAACAAGCCACCGTTTTCACAAAGCACAACAGATAGTTAAATAGCATTGAATGCCATTGTCTCTGGTACTAGTATTTCGATTGTTTTCATTGCCCTGCAGTTCTCTTCGTAGTTTTTGTGGAAGTTCAATGACTATCGTACCTGGTAAACGTCCTCATCTATGGCTTTGTAACACAAAATGCAAACAACGCTTTAAAGTGATAATCTATTGATTTTAATTATTATCTTTGTCCTCATTTTATTTTAGCTACATATTTAAATTCCAATCCAAGTTCATAACAGTCAAGCATTCTCCTGGTTTGGCTCCAATGCCAGTCTCCAAGCTCCTTTTAACTAACATCATTTGTTAAAAAATGTTAATCAAATAAAATGGGTGACTAACTTTTTCATCCCTATTTTCAGGAAGGTCCTCTCCCATCCCCCCACCCCTTTTCTCAGAGAATATGGCTCAGGAGACCAATCAAACACAGGTGCCAATGCTTTGCACTATGGGATGCGGTTTCTATGGTAACCCCCGCACCAATGGCATGTGCTCTGTCTGCTACAAGGAACACCTGCAGAGACAACAGGGAGGGGGTCGATCCAGTCCCCCAGGAGAGAAAGGTAGGAAAGTGGGAGAGGATTGACCCATTAAAAGAAGGGAGTTGGTTTGTAGTTTAATCTGCTAAAACGGGCTGGAGAAATGAGGTAGAAATCCTTCTCCACTATGAGAAAGCAGGAGTATTTATTTATTTAATGACTATTTAACTGAGCACCTCTGATCTAGGCAGATAAATAGAATGAATAGCCTGTGGAAAGATAACCAAATGTTATCCATGTGTGCGGTTTCCTACCCTACACAGCTGCTACATCACCAGCAGGGCCACCAGGAGCAGCTGGTGTAGCTGTGGAGGGCCCATCCTTGGAGCCCAGTGCGGAAGGGGTAGGAACCCCACCAGAGGAAAAGACACCCAGGTAAGTTGGAATCAGCTAAGCATGTAATTATTGCAAACATGTATTCAATTGCACAAGTCCATTCAAATACATTGCCCACAATGCGATTATAACTATGATGTAGTACAAAAAAAAAAAAAGCATCCAAAGTATAAGTTTCTGGGCTGAGATGCTCAGGTTAAATACCTGACTAAGACCCCAGAGAGGATAAAAACTTTAATGCATAACAATGTATGTGGAGCATTATATAGAGTGTGGGCCTATTACTATCTTGTTGACCGTTGTTGTACAGTATATGATAATGACCTTTATTATCAGACCTAACCAATTTTAGCTTTGGTGTAAATAATTCTGAATCATGTAATATCTTCACATCAATAATAATTAAATAGACTATAAATAATTGGCAACATTTCGTTAATATAGTTATTTAATATGTAATATTTAATGTATCTTAACACTGAATAAGTGGATAACAGAAACATACTATTTAACTAAATATGACATGGGAGAGATTTGGGGCTATGTCTGTTGTGCAGAGATATGTTCACTTGTGCTTTTTCTTGACTAGATTTTACTCTACTGCACATGTATTTTACTCCCAACAGTCTTTCTCACAGAACAATGTAGAAAGCGGTAAACAAATACAATAACAGTTACCTTCTTGGTACCAGGTGTTTACAATTTCTTAACCTTGGTTCAACCTTGGTCTATGTGTCAGCCCTGGCTCCCCCAGCCCAGTAACCCAGCAGATGACAGCCATGAGCATCTCCCAGGATGCAGGAGCTGTAGACTCGGACCGAGCTGAGGCAGAGGAGGAAGAGGACGAAGGCACATCCAAAAACACAGGTAAGTATGACAGAACACAGTCCAGGGTGTTGGATCTTAAGAAGAAGGTATAGGCAAATAATAGCAAGAGAACACCTTTTTAACACCTCTTTAACACCTTTTGTAACACATTTTTAACACATTTTTAACACATTGTAACGCGTTAACTTTACGGTTCACAAAAACAGTGTCTAATCGAATCTTGTGTCATTATCGGGTTCCCTAAGCTGTGCCTGCCTGCATGAATTATGTTGTACCAGGGCCAAGTGGGGAAGCAGCACAGGCTTCTTCTGACGGAGACCAGACCCCTGATAAAAACAAGAAAAAGAACCGCTGCTTCACCTGCCGGAAGAAAGTGGGCCTCACTGGTAAGAAAAGAATATATTTCAAGTCACAAACACAGCCTTCAATCTCTTGTTTAGGTATAAACATTTATGGATCATAAGTTTCAACAATTAATTATGATGTTTTAAGAATATAATTTCACTTCAGTGGACCATACACATATGGTTAACAGCTTGCTGTTGCCATCATTATCTGCTATCTGTTTATATATAGCAAATTGTACATGACACTCATTGGTACTGTCATGGAACTGTTATAACTGTAGTTCATGTACATGAAGTAAGCATAATCTTCTCAAAAAATACTCGCAGTCCATTGAAACTATTTTAAGAGGCTTCCCTTGATTTCAATTCATTAGGTCATATAACATGACATTAGATCAAGACTTCATGTCCATATAAAGTGCCATCAACAGTGCTTTTCCAGGGCATTGACATCACCGTGCATTGTGATGACAATGAACCAGACACATTGGTTGCTCCTCACCTACCCTTATTGCTTCTCTATATCCTTATGTGTAAAGTACATATCAAAAAATCCCTAGTGTAATGTATGTTCTTCAACACCTACAACTTTGGAGTGGAGGGCAACATACTGCAGGCTGGTGGTGCATTTCACAGTATACTGCTGGTTTACACCTCCACCCCTCGAAACCTTCCTACATATTAGGCATACCAGACACGCGCTCTTAAATAATTTATAAATCTATGTGAACATATTACTTGGTTGTGGTAATGGGGGAAACTAACTGTTAACTTGTCTTTTTATTTAAGGTTTTGACTGTCGCTGTGGTAACCTGTTCTGCGCCATTCACCGCTACTCAGACAAACACGACTGTCCCTATGATTACCGGGGTGCCGCTGCTGCCCGCATACGCAAGGAGAACCCCATCGTGGTAGCCGAGAAAATTCAGAAGTTATGAGGACTGAATAGTTTAAAAAAAAATAATAATGATCTTTGCGCCGCAGTGTGAATTTGGAACAATGTCAACTTGGATGAAAACGTCTGATAAATGGCTTCATCTGTTCACGGTAGTGTAAGATGGGTGGGGTGGGGTGGCCGGAGCCCCTGTCCAGAAGCTCCCTACAATACCATCTCCCTCTCTCAGTGAATGCTTGACACTGAGTGTGTGTGTGTGTGTGTGTGTATGAATGAACGTGTTTGTGGCATTTTCTTGAGTCAGGGAGAGAGCAGTAGGGGTATGGCGGGCATTAGTGTTGCTTTGGGGAGGGCAAATATTTCATTTATGCCCCTTTTTGTTGTTTCTCAACTTAAGGGGAGCATGTTGGCTCTTGTGGGTTTATTTTTATACAATCCCTGCAAGGTAGTTAAAATAGACAGCGGGTGGCTGTTGAAGAGTGTGGCATGGCTCAGATTAGAGGTCAATAGAAAGGCTGTGAACTACAGAGCATAAAGAACCTGACTGGGCGTTTATCATGTATCGGCAAGATCTTTCAGGTCTGGGGAATATAACTTATTCTCCTAGACTAAATATGATGTCATCTTCTTGTCCAATTGACATTTCCTTTCCCCTTCTCCTACCCATATTGGTCTACCGTACAACTTCAGCGTGTCCGCATTTTCCTGAGACCCCCAGAGGTCTCTGTGATATAGTGAATTATACTGATGTTGGGTGCATGCACAGTTATTGGAGAGAACGGGGGGGGGGGGGGGATATATTGAGAGCCTTTAAATGAGTGATTGATTTTATTTTTATTTTTCGTTTTAATGAGCGTATGGCATCAGAAGATCTATATTAATATATTGTAGTTAGCTTGATTGTGTGATTGCAATTCTATTTATTTTTTTTATTGTTTGGTTGGTCTGTGCTGGAGGATTGGCAGCATGTGTCAGCAAAGCCTTTTTAGTTGTATTTAAGTAATTCCATTTTGATTATGTAACCATTTGATGAAAACATATACCGTACATGCTCTGACATGATGGAGTAGAGTCCACTTAAGATGTTTTGATTGTGCAGTAAAATATCAGGGTTTTTTTGGATTTGAAAACCAAGCACAAAATAAAACCTTTCAACTGCAGAGCACAAAACTGACCATGCCACACCTACTCAGTTTTGTTCAGCATCTGGGTCATTTACAGTTTAGTTGATTCTCATGTAGCAGGCTTCCTGAAGGAAATACTGCTCGCTTGAGTGATGGGGCAGTGTCTTTTTTAGAAGGATACAATGTTGTTTACCTCGAATGCCCTTTGCTCTTTAGTGGAGTTACAGCTCCATTTTTCTCTAACCACCAGCAGACCACTGACACATGCTGAATGAAAACTGAAGATGGTTGCATTTACGTTAAATGGTGACGCGCGCCTAATGCTCTCAGCTGAAGTGAATATTGTCGCAATGCTAGAGTTGCGTGCCGTGCTTTTATGATGTGCTCAGATTCAGAAGAGTCCTTGCTATGAAGATTGCTTCTAGCTAGCTACTTCTATGAAGATCTAATTGGCATGCATGTGTATGCAGTCAGACATACAAGTAATTCTTTTGTAACTGACTGCACTATTCGAAAATGAAGAATGTTTCACAGACGCAGCAGTAGTGCAATGTATGCATGGCTACAACCTTGACTGATGGTTAAAGTTAACGGGACTCTACTGTTTTTGTTCTTCAAGTGTAAATACCATATGGCTCCTATTCATATAGTATAATCTTATGTAGATTGTTGCCAGGTTATTAAAGTGTGAGGGATTAAGGTCAAGAATAGTAGTATATGTATTAAAGTGCTTATAATACTTACCCAAAAGAAAAAGAACGTGCCACAAAATGTACTGCTTTGTCTTCCATCTTTTTGTTTCCCATTCAGATTTCTCTAGAATTATTGCGGTGGATTACTGCTCAAATAGCTTGCTAATTGCCACAAATTTTATCATGTAGAATTTGTTTTTGTTTTTTTTTAAATCATTAGCTTTTACTAAACGCATCTACAAAGATTTATTTAGTAATTAACACAGTATCTCAGTCTACACCGTTTGGATTTTTGCTGCTGTTTAATGTACCCTCTAATTAAGCTGTTTGTTACCCTTGCTGAACCACACAGGATTCCAGTCCATGCCTTGTTCTTGGTAGTGGAGAATGTCGATAACTGTCATGTGTTTTCTTGAAAGGCCTACATTAGATGTTTCATTTGGTTTTCAAGAATTTTCTTTGTAATTTTTCCTCAATTTATTGATCCTGATATATAAATGTGTATCAAAAGACCTGAGGAAAGGTTGAAAGGAATACAGTGCGAGCCATCTAAAGTGAATTACTCCTCAAGTGCTAGGTGGGCAGGTCTAAATGGCTTAAGTGTCTTGGCATGCACACACTGAGACTATGTATTACCTGGGATAAATCGGTCATCTAAATCCGTTATTGTGGCTCATTGACATTGAAAAGGACTTATTGGGTGAGTTTCAGGGGATGTACAAAGAACATGTGTATGGGTACTTGTGTTAAGACCACTGACACGCAATTTTGTGTATGTGTTCTGCCGTGCCTGCTGGTTGGAGTTGATTCCAAAAGGTTATCCACTTTCAAGTTTGAAACTAAATTAACTAGAAATCCCATCTTACTTGATCCACATGCAATCTACATTAAACCAGTTCACTCATCCAGTCCAGATGTGCGTCCCTTAAAGTTATCTCACTTACTGTCTTGACTGCTCATAACATTCAATTCATTTAAGAATGTGAGCAGTTTGAATGTACCAATTTTCTGGAGTACAGTGTAGTATCATGCTTATCAAGCTGTATGTAGCTTTGATATTGGCTGTCTTTTTTTTAAAGAGGACTAAAGCCCACTCCGCTTGTATATAATCTGAGGTATTGATTTTAAAGGAATTGTTCTTCAAAGACTTGACACCAGCAGTTCAGGCAACCACATCAATATTCTAGCTATTACAAATACGTATACTTGTTTATTTCTGGTATTCAGTTTTGGTGTTTTCAACCCTGTCTTTAGCACATAATCATTTGTCTTTATTAGGAAAGAATATGGGCTGATGGTAACAACGATAAACAAGCTTGCAATCTGTGATGAGAATCTGTTACAGCATATAATGGAATAACTGTGAAAGAAAAGATATCGATTAAAAGGACAGAAATCGTTCTCTCAGATCCGAGGGAAGCCAAGTAAATGTTAGACTTTTGACAAAGTTGTAGTTCTGCCCTAAAGGAGGTCCTTTGGCCCCCCAGTGCTCCAGAAACACCACCAAATATCTTCCTTTTATTTTGTTTTTCTTTTAGAATCTTAGGATTGTATGATGTGTAAGAGTAAGTATAAAACAATAAAATCACAAAGTTTATTTTAAATTACATTTGTCTTTTGTATTTATTTGTTATTATGTTTATTCGGGATAAAACATTCAACATGAAATGGCTATCCTAATAACTTTAGGATATATATAGCTATATACACTACCGTTCAAAAGTTTGGGGTCACATTGAAATGTCCTTATTTTTGAAGGAAAAGCACTGTACTTTTCA
>JAODLI010000019.1:4315621-4326053 GCA_027575585.1 Percopsis omiscomaycus
AGAGACAGAGAGAGAGAGAGAGACAGAGAGAGAGAGAGAGAGAGAGACATATATATATATATATATATATATATATATATAGAGAGAGAGAGAGAGAGAGAGAGAGAGAGACATGGAGAGACAGAAACAGAGAGACAGAGAGACAGCGACAGAGAAACACAGAGAGAGAGAGAGACAGAGAGACTTGTTCACCCTATATGCAAAGTAACTAATCCTAAATGGAATGCCTGGGACACAGTGTCAGGCTCTAAAGAGTTCCCAACCCCACCCCAACCCCCCTCCCCAGCCCCCCTGTCACACGAGGTTTGGCTGCAGCGAAACCGAATGCGTTGCCATAAGACGATTATGCTGGGTTGGGATATCGATGGATTAAGTAAGAATAGAATGAGATGAAATAAAACTGAAAGGCTTCCTGGAGTCAGCGAACTCCAGACACCTGTTTTCTCTCTCTCTCTCTCTCTCTCTCTCTCGTTTACCCATCCCTCCTCTAACTAGCACACACACACACACACACACACACCACAATCATCACTGGTGTTCTCTAAACAGGGTCAATGTGTCATAAATGCCTGTGTTTACACGTCTGTGTGTGTGTGTGTGTGTGTGCGCGCGCGACAGCTAAGCCGCATAAGGTTTCCAGGAGCTCTTTGATGTGTATCTGGGCAATGCACTATTAGAGGGATTTTCCTACTTGACAGCTTGGAGGATGTGTGGACGGATTGCAATGCCAGCAGGCTAAAAGAATGCAGGAAACAGGATTAGGATCATATTCTGGCAGCTCCTGTCACTTCATCAATGGGCTAAGGTTTCCGCGGTGACAGGCCTCCTTCTCTGCCTGGCTAAAGCCTTTAGTGCGACCATAAAGGGGGTGAGAGAGGGTAGGAAAACAATGATTGAATGGTGTGCTATGATTTCTGTGCGGGGGCTTTGTGCCGGGGTGTCTGGCGGGGCGGTGGCGGTGGGCAGGGGCTTGATTTGGTAGGAGGGACGGGGCTGAGAGGAGGGGGCTTTGGGGAGAATGACTGTGGTCTTTTATTGGAAGTTGTACACATCCCATTGGTAGAGCATGGGGCGGGGGATGGCTCACGGTGGCCTCCAGGGAACACCGTAGCAAAGTGAGTGATAATGAATCGCTAGCTTATGCACTATAAAGTGAGACCTCTGTCACCTGCTGATGGTGCTTCCCGTGCAGAGATGTTGGCCTTTATATGCAGCCAGATATGCAGCGCTGTGTGTCTCGCAGGCTACCTCTACAAAATAAGGAGCTCCCGCCTTGGAAAAAAGAACGGTAAAATATATGAATGAGCTGAAGCCATCATCATCTTCCTGTAGTAGGCCTAGGTGTGTGTTATGAGGACTCCTTCTCTTGCAAAGCTCCAGTTTCTGGTGGTCTTCGTCTTCGAAGGACGTTGAGAGAGCCCTAATCCAGTTGACTCAAACGCTCGATCATACCACCGCAGAGCTAGGCTTCCTCAATCCTCAGCTCACCCACCTGGAACAATATGGACTTTCACAATACACCGGGAGCCTCATTTATAAAACTCCACGTACGTAGTCACAGAAGAACCTTTCGCACTGAGAATGTAGGAAAGTGCCAAATGCTGGAAGACATTTTCACTTGGGGGGTGCTGAAACTTGGAGTGACATTTGTATTGAAATTGTGTAATTAGGTCATTTAGCAGATGCTTTCATCCAAAGCGACTCACATTACATGGTGCTATTACATGGAGCAGGTAGGGGTTAGGCCTCTTGCTCAAGGATGCTCACAGGGATCAAACCCACAACCTTACGGCTGGGAGTCCAACACCTAGACCACTAGTCTATCCTGCCTTCTAGTCGCTTTCCTGACAAAAAAGTAGCACTAACACCTTACTTACAGCATAATGCTAAAATACATCTTGTATACACACCATCCAGAACATAAACAATATTTTAAGAATTTGTTCGCTATAAATTTACTCTCAAATGCCAGTCGTAATCGTGTGTAGGCTATATCCCAGACTAACCCAGAACTTTGACAGGCAACCGTAGCCTGTCAAATAAACGGGGAACTACAATCAAACCACGTGTGACACTTTCAGTCAACCTGGCAGAAAAAATAAATACAAATTGTATCTGTGCAGCATTGCATTATTAATCACTGATCACGGATTTTTGATCACTGGTTTTTATAAATCCCGGACTTTGCGCAAAAAGAGGTGTACACAGAATTAGAATAATGTCTTCTAATGTCTATGTTGGCGACACTTTCTATTTATTATTTATGATTTTTTTTGATAGGCTCCTTTGATATCAGATCAAACTTTAGGCTACTTGTAAACGTATAAAGTTATTTCTGAGGATCCAACTTAGGTCCCAACATTCACTGTTACCCCAAGTCTTGCCGTTATACTGTGCAAACTATTCCTGTTATGAAGTTTGACCAAGCTTCTTCCTGGTTTCCGCTCTGCTTTTGTCACCCTCTATCTGATAATCACAGGGTTCCTCAGGCGTAAGTAGGTATTTTAATATTAAAGGGGCCATAGAAATGCATTTATTCTGTATTTTATATTGTTCTCTGATGTCTACATAGAAGGTATGTGACTTTAGTCAGGGGGAAAAATGCCCAGATACCGTTTTACACCCCCATTTACAACTATATGATTTGGCCCTAGAATGAAACAGGCTGTTTTCCCTTTTTTTTAAGGTGGGCTCATGAATTATTTAATGAGCTCTGCTCCTATTGGCTGAGGCACTTCAATTGCTCACACACAAAAGCAACAGGTCTGAATAGATCGCTACAACTGTTCGAGGTGAACAATGGAGAGCTGAGGCATCCCACCTTACAATCGGTTTGGCAGCCTGCATCACATATAAGCGGGAGCCGATATGATGTAGCCTACTAATACAAACGTGCAAAGAAGTCATGCTTTAGATGTCTTGTCCAATGACAAGACATTTCTACTTCAGTGCTGTAGAGGCTGACCGTGGAGGTGTGGGCGTGGCTTAGCGCTGGTCTCTGTGAGAGGGCGTGTCGGGAGGTGTGGTCCTGGGAATTGGGAGGTGTGAGGAATTAATAATCAGCTGTCTCCCTGGTCAAGCAGGCCAGCAGAGCACAGCCGGGGGAGAAGTACAGGGACACACACACACACACTTCTGAACCCGCACCGAATCCCTTCCAAATTCTGTAGCATTTCCGGAAGCCTCCTGGGCGTTAGCCTTGCTTTCCTTGCTTGCCATCGTGTACTGTAGCTCCCAATATCTTTAAAATCAAGCAATTACCAAGGAGATAGGGGGTTTTCAAGGCCCTGGATATGCACGCCTTTTCAGTTGTTCGCGGATTCAACGTGTTCAACGTGTTCAACGTGTTCAACGTGTTCTTTAATGTTCTTCTCTTTAGTGTTCCAAATCATTAGCGATTTAATAAAAACCTAATCTTTTCCCCCTTGTTTTTTCTTATTCAGTGGGCTGGAGTATTTCAATTTTGGGTGCGCAAATATTCATGCGCCGCGACAGTTACGTAACAGTTCTAGAATTGGGCCATTTTACTGATGCCCTTTTTTGCACATGTATGGTTTGCATTTGAAGTAGGAGACAACCGTGTTTGATGATGCTCTCCATATTCTAGGAGAATGTTATCTACTTGCAAAACTGGTGGTTAACCAGTTCAACTGTTGACAAATGTACTAACTGTAAGTCGCTTTGGATAAAAGCGTCTGCTAAATGCTGTAAATGTAAATGTAAATGTGTTTTTCCATGAACCGAACTCTCTTTATTGAACTATGCCAAGGTAAATACAGTTTTCCATTCTATGGCCCCTTTAAAGTTGGGGCCGTTTGACTATTTATAGACACATGTGGGCGTTAATAGGGTGTAACTACAGAAGGGCTTTCTCGTAGGTCAACTTTACGGTGAGTTGCAATTTATAAAGCGAACTTTGCGGGGAGAAGTAACCTACGTACGCAAGGTTTTTACAGTTTTTTGGCGTACGCACTTTCCTATATTCTCTGTAGGCCTACGTATGGTTTTATGTGACTATGCAGGCTACGTGGAGTTTTATAAACGAGGCCCCGGGGGGTTTAGTGGACGGCGACAAGTTATATAATGCCATGATGAATTACAGCCGAGCAGGCAAACGCTAAATCCCCCTCTCTTTCTCCTGAGAAGCGGATGAGACAGACAGGCTTCTGGAAGCTGCAGGCTTCACTGCGGCTCTCCAGCTTTGTGCTGTAGAGACACTCTCCCTGCTTCCTCCCCCTGAACCAGTTGATAATCCTGACACGCACTCTCTGCATTTTTTACTGTACGTATTTAAGCGCATTTGCAGAGCATTTATCTCTGCAATGTAAACCAATTTGGCTACGAGGGCCGCGGGCCAAGCAAGGCACCGGAGGGGAAGAAAGAAAACTCAAACCCAGCAGATGTGGAGAGCTGGGGGGGGGGGGGGGGAGTGATGAACAACTGAATGGAGCAGAAAAGGGAAGCGGAACCGCTTGGAATGAACAAAAAAAAAAAGTGTCTCTTGTCCAAAGGGTAAGCTTTTGAAAGTTGGGATAGAGGCCGTTAAAGCCGATACAACGTGGATCAATGAATTGTTGAGTCACAGAATCTGTGGAAATCTTTCGGAGCATCTCTTTAATCCAGCATCTGTTTAATCCGAGTGAATCCGGCGACCATACATTGTAGGATCCGAGCCACTCTCACGGAGGAAATGTGGCTCCTGCTGTATTGACAGTTGCTGTTTGATACCGCCTATACACCTGTATTAGCTGTCTGTTAATCTGAGACCCCCCCCACCAGCATGTTACCTCTGCTGGGTAATGGCTGGTGAAATGGACCAAAGACCTGAAAGCTGCCAATCTCCCAGCGCCAAATGATTCCTGGAAGTGTCTCTCCACTCGCAAAGACAGAACCCTTCACTTTGATCATCTGCAAGGCTGGACCCCTGCTGTAACAAACATTACCATCCACAGTTCCACAGCGTTGTGGACTGTGGGCTCCTTGAGCCCTGAAATGGGACATTAAGACAGAATCATCTTAGTTCAGCTGGGTCACTATGAAGGTGTTCCATTTGCCGGCACACAAGTGGGTTCTCAACACGTTTCGATGACTTTTTAAGTGTGTGTGATCGTACAGCCGGAGATTTCTGTGTACGTCTGCTGCCTTTATCAATGAAACGATACATGAGAAGATGCGCTGGTGGGTGGTTATTATGGTTTGGCCAGATGACACCAGGTTAGCTTCGCAAACAATTTTCCACTTATTTACTATTCTCATCCCGTTTAGAAACAGAGATGATAGCAATTAATATTTTGTTTACTCTGTAACATTTGTGGTGCTCGTGAATGTCTTTTTAGACACAGTGAAAAACTGGTACCATTAGAAATATGGTCCAAGGCCGGAGCTGCGACAGTGTGCTCATCATCGCTAGCGTCTCAGAATCTCGAGGACTGTCAAGTTCTCTCCGAAGACCCGAGTCTCCTCACTGCCTCTTAAAGCTTAATGCTCCCTGACTGAGAGCTATAGACAATCGCACCATGTGCCACAGATAATGCTAAGAACAACCTCTCAATTTCAGCTCCGCTACTGGCCTAATGTGCCCGCATCACTCTGACACACACAAAGTGTGGATGATTGTAGTGGAAAACACTGACATTGTCCCTAATGGCTTCATATCCCAGGAGAGTTTAAGAGCAAATGTAAATTTATGTAAAGCCAACAGAAACACATATTTACAATGAGGGTGAATCACAATGTTGACACGGTAGATGGAAGCGCCATTAGCCACCCTTTATCACGTTTGCGTTTCCTGTTACGGTTCAACGTGTTAATCACTCGCGTCTAGAGATGACAGATGCGTGTGGAGGTTTGCGATGCTTTGCGTTCAACGCTCGAAGAGAGCCAGCCCTCTTCTGAGTCGCAAGTTTAGCGTGGTACATTTTGATAGGAGGTGGATGTGTTGTCCAAAGGAAAACACTAGACAATACATTTAATAATACAATACATTCATTGTCATAAGCCACATTACAGGGATGTGTTATTGTAAGGGAAAACATTATGCTGTATGTATGTATGTATGTATGCATGTATGTAAACAAAAACAAGATTTATTTAGAAAAATTTGGATAATGTAAAATGTTATCTACTTGCAAAACTGCTGGTTAACCAGGTTCAACTGTTGACAAATGTACTAATTGTAAGTCGCTTTGGATAAAGGCATCTGCTAAATGCTGTAAATGTAAATGTAAAATGTGTACACATAAATTTTAAATGAATGACACAGATTCTTCTTAATTTTTATTTATGCCAGTGACTGGAAAAATCACATTTAAATATACGCAGGCACCATTATAATCTGCATTTTAATGTCACTGACAGGTAGTTGTAGGTTGTGAAGACTGCAAGATATTTATACTAATAAAACCAATGTTGTACATCATATAGGCCTACAGTTATCCAATAATTACTAAAAAAAACAATAATTTAGGACAATCATAGGTTCCAATTCATCTCAAAAAAGGATTATGATCATTATTTTAGACCTACAACATTACAGGCAATAGTTTTCTTTTAAACAAATGAAATTTTTAACTACCAAACGTGTGATTATGCAAAAACAAAATCACTGAATATTAATAAAATACAACTAGTAATGAAAACATTTTTTTATCATTATCATATTATTATTTTCGAGTTATTGTGGTTTCAGTTAGTCGCTAGCCTCACTTCGTACGTTATATTTCTCTGTTCCGTTTCACCAGCTGTTCCACTTCCCTCATGAAGCGCAGGCAGAGCTCGTCCTGCCAGGGCAGAGCGATGCACTGGACAGCCACAGGCAAGCCTTCACCCCCACTCACAGCCTGCAAACATGGAAGCCACTCGTAACTAACGACGTGGTTAGTGTCTCCACCTGCTGGCAGGTGGAGGAACTACACAGCTGGCTTGATCAGTTCTTTACGTTTCTATGGACATTTTAACAGCCTTAAACTGCATTCATTTCACCAGATAATAACATTTACATTCATCAATTTTAACCTTCTGGAGGTTTTGATTACAGAAAATGTGTCTTAACACCATCAAGATTGCGGCAAAGAAATATATTTAAAGCAGATTCTTGGGAGGTCTTCTCTTATATACACAGATTCATAAAGGTAACTGCCCATCAAACAATGAAAACTATATTTGCAGGAACCTTGGCCTCCTTCTCACCTGTTTGAAGAGCTTGTCAAAAGGGTCTCTGAAATTCCCACGATAGTGTCTGAGCTCCTCCTCGTCATCTGCTGTCACTGTGGCAACCGGTACCACACCCGCAGGAAAGTTTATCGCATTGTAGATGACAGTGTAACTGAGAGCGGCTGTAAAAATGTTTTAACAAACTTATATTATGCATCGAAATAAAGATATACTCATTATTTTTTAGCCTTAATGCTCACATAGCTAACAACAAAACGATCGTTTGTGCTTTGCTGCTGTAGATATTTGCGTTTCAGCTGTACAGATGCACAAGATGTTGGTGGGGATACAGCCACCTCCGTAGGCGCTGTAGCTCACAGAAGCTGTCCCAGTTGCTAGGAAGGATGTGTCCACAACGGTCATCCACAAATTATGATTTTGAATTTCATGCATTTCATTTCTTGAGACACTCAGCATACCTTTCAGGTGAAATAAAATGGTAATGAACGTGACATTTGCTACTGGTATTAAACAGTGATGATGACAAATACTCCCACAAATGTATAAAACACCCGAACGGGTTCCAAATAAGCGGCTTCAGTGTAAATACACGTCATTGAGCAACACTCGCCACGCCCATTAAATGCAGCCAACGTCTTTGAAAATAGTTCAAGAACGTTGCAAACGTTATGTCCCCTGAAGACACCCTTCTTGTTTTTCGAGGTTTAACCATTGGGTTTAATGGCAGCTTGCATCCATGTTGTTGCATTACTGCCATCTTCTGGAGTTAGTTAACTCCTACAGTATCAGGATTCTCAGATTTTCCTCCATCAGTCCGGTCTTAAGAAAGCTGACTAGACACTTCCTGCCTTGTCCTTTTCCACCACACTCCAGTATGCCCTATATTAAACCTGCTACTGCTAGCCCTGTTTTATGCATTCCCTCACGTCCTTAATTTCCGAGGTACATTTCCTGCGGCAAAGAACACGTTCTACTGTTTCTGGTACCTGACAATGTTCACAAAGTCCTGTTGGATGCTTCCCTAGAACACTGTAACCGTTCAGGTTACTGTGTCCTATTCTTAGTGTTGCCATTACTACCTCCTCTGTTTCTCTCAATACCCACTCATTTTGTATTGCATGTAGAGGTCTTCACTAAAGGCACCCAATGTTTGAGGGTGACTTTCAAACACAGGGACTAGCAGACGATTGGACCACCTTCAACCAATCACGACAAGACCCACGAGGGATTGATTTTCCGATCACAGGCATCAAGTGTGTGTCTGTACCAACTGAATTACCCAGCTGGACTCTGATTGGGTTGTTCCCAGAGTTTCCATACATAAAAGGGAAACAAACTGTAGAGGCGGAGCTTGGTTTCAACGACCCTATGAATGCACACTGACCACAGGAGGCACACCCAATGAGAGCATGTCTTTTTAAAGTTGTGTTCCTAAAGTAATCGGTGTCCAAGTGTAGTAGTGTAGTAGTGAGCAGGGCGTTTCCATGATGTAGTGTATACCTGACAACACCTGGGCAAAAATAGCATGATAGCTAGCTACTTGCTAGCCAGCACAGTTAGCATATTAACTAAATCATTTTAAGCTAACCAAATCAAGCTTTACATGAATAATTTGAAGAATAATAAAGAATGAGCAATTATTTGATTTAGAATTATTAAAATTTACACCGATTGATTGCGCAAAAGTTCTCCTTACTACTTAGTTCATATGATGTCATCAGTGTTACCATAACACATTGAGATGCTGCTAAAATCTATTGCACCGTTGTTGTACACAGAATCACCCCCCTGTACCACTGCTGCAGTAACCCCATAACCTGCTCAGACGTACACAATTGCTTGCCACAGTAGTAGAAGTTGTAGGCCGGACCGAGCATCGGACATAGCAGAACATCGATGTCACATTTCCTCCACTCTGCTATAGTGTCATACATGTAGTCCTGACATAAAGAGGAACAAATAAAACAGCTGTTCTCAATCCTTTTGGTCCCACACATATTATTTTAACATCTTTCAGTTATCTTGTGCCCATGGTCCCGACACAGAGAGCCAGTGGTTTAAGCACAGGGATTACTGGTTACCATCCATGTCAGCCCACACAACGCTGTGCCTACTGCTTCCTACCTCTACATCAACATGATGGTTCCACAGCTCTGGAATATTCCTATGAAAGAGGGCGGGGAAAAGGTGGAAGATGGATCCTCCCGTTACGTCATGAGATGTAATGGGAGGTGATCTGAAGTGTTGAACACCTCTTACCTGACTCCTTTAGTACTTTTGATGTTATCAGCAACACGTGGAAACTGAGGAAACACAATAAGTATTAAATACCTGTAGGATCAGATAGTCATGACTGAGTCTCCTGTAGCTTTACAACATCTTCTAAAAAGGACAATACTCACCAGAGGCTTAAGGAGCGTAGAGAGGACAGTCTTCACTGCGGAAGGAAGGCTATAAAGAGAAATCTGTGCCGTCACAATACGGTCCACTGGGCCTCCCTTCCTAAAAAATATAATTAGTGGAATAACAACAATTTAGTTTCGTTTTGAAAAGAACTAAGTGAGTGTTATGATCTTGTGCAAAATTGAAATGAGCTTTCTGTAGTTGAGTAGTGTTAAGATACACACTGATCAGCCATAACCTTATGACCAACTGCCTAATATTGTGTAGTTCCCTTTTTTGCAGCCAAAACAGCCCTGGCCCATTGAAACATGACTCCACTAGACCTCTGAAGGTGTGCTGTGGTGTGTGACGACTGTACTAGTGCTGGCTCATGTGTCTCCAGGATGTATAGAATTTCCACATTAAAGGTGGCTTTTCCCCCCCCTCATAACTGGACCATTGCCTGCCTGTTTCTGCCCTACTCCACCTATTCAGTACCACAAGAGCCATCTCTGAATAGTTTATCTATTTACACTACATACTGGCACAGCCAGTGACGCAAGACATTTACAGGCACTGCTCTGCCAATGGACAAAGTTATGCCTACAGTGATTTTTATGACTACTATTGTAGATTTTCATAGAGGGGTACCCACATATTCTCAAGGAGGGTCGCTCCTCCATCTGCCAGGATTCCTTTTGAACACAGTTCATGCATGGCATATTTGACCCTGGGTGGAGAGTAGGGAACCACCTGGGCAGATAGGGAGAGAATGACACAGGAAAAGAGATGAGGAATCGGTCTGGCAGCCCTTCAGAAGACCTATACATCTCCAAAGTCTCTCACAGTGTGCCCTGCTCTCTCCAGAAGAACTTTG
>JAODLI010000019.1:4399723-4433399 GCA_027575585.1 Percopsis omiscomaycus
TCACCAACGCCCCCCCCCCCCCTCCCCGTTTTATTGTTTATCTGCTGCTCTTTTTCCCGTGAGTGACTCTCTCTGGCTCAACGCATGCCTACCCCAGGCCCCTGGCTGTGGCTCTGGCCCCTTCCTGGCCCGAGAGTGCCATGCCCTTCAGTAGCAAGAATCTCAACGAGTGAGCGTTGAGATTCGGCCCAGCCCAGGCATTAATCGCCCCCCCCTCCTTGGTTGGTCAGAGGACCCCGCTCTGAACTCATCCTCCAACGCAGGAAAACGCTCTAATTGGGGGATTTTCCACAACATTAACCCTGATGAGCAGCCACCTCCCCCCCCCGACCCTGTCTGTTCTCTACTCCTCTTTCTTTCTAACCTCACTCTGTTTTCCTGTCTCTCTCTCTCTCTAGTTCTCCCACACTCTTTCAGAATCTTGAACACAGAACTCTTTTTTTTTTCAGACTTTAGCACATTCTGTCTCTCGTCTTCAGTTGTATTTGGTCCAGTGCTCCTGCCTCTACACATACAGAGTAAAATCCTTTATTTTACATTTACATTTTTCTTATGTTCACCTGTGTTTAAAATAAACAGTGAGCACAGCCAAACCATTTTACAATGGTCTACCCATATGGCCTTGATATCGAGGTCTGTCCAGGCCTCCATCTGTCCAATAAAGTGGTTCACACGCTGATGCGGCCAGCTAGCGCCGGCCCCTCTGTGAACATGTGCTGCAGCGACTAGGCCTGCCTGCCTGCCTGCGGGCAATTAGGGAGCTGGGCCCTTTCGTCAGGGGCCCCCCTGGGAAGCTCTGATTGATTGGAGCCTCATCTTCCTAACAGGTTGGCACCCTGCCACCGGCCCGGGAGCACGTAGAGGGAAGGGAGGGGCAGATGGGGAGAAAGAGAGTGGTCAGTCAAAAGAGAGCAAAGGGGACTAGATTAGTGGTGTCTTGTTGGGCTCAACCCTCAAGATGAAGGGGTTTCACCGTTTGCAACACCCCTCGTGCAGGCACAGTATGAACTGCATACGTGGCATAAAAAAAAAGATCAATATATCTGTGAGATAATTTATCTAAGAAAAAAAACTGGAAATATAGAAATGCTCTTACTCACCAAAATCCTCCTGTGATCTACTGGCGGGGTTCCGACCCACACTGTGAAAACCACTGATTTAGAAGAAAAGACAAAAACGGCAGTTGATAATGACTGCATGGTTCTAACTTGGGGGTACTCTCTCGGTTCTTCCAGACAAAATATAAAGAGGCAGTGAGGAACAGTGAGCAGATATTTTATCAAACTATATTTGTTTATTTTCATTTATTTTCAGTTATTCGTGTCTTTCCAATAACCCAACGATGTTTCAGACAACAGTAAAATAAATGACTAGGACATGTAATAAACAAAATGACAAAAACAACAAAATACATAAAAAAATTAAACATTTCACTTCTAGTGCATGTTCGTCTATTGACTAATGTATATCCTTTGGCGTATTCTTGGTCCAAATTCACATACATTATAAATGGTCATAAAGAGTTTTTGGCCAGCGGTAATCCTTTTCCTTGTAAAGTGCAAATCTCTGCCACTATAACAAGAAAACTGAAACAAAACAGATATTGAACAGCAGGCACTGTCCAATTCCGTTTATTTTCCTCAAAAGGGTACAACTGACATTTAAAATGAACATTAGAACAATATACTGTATATTGTTGCTGTTGATGTGAAAACACAAAAGATTGTATAATATTTACATAAAACAATGACCAACTGCTTTTGAAGACAAAAAAGGCTCCTTTCATTCAATTGCACTTTTTGATGAAGGAATCTTATCTGTAGCTACAATAATTCCCAAAGCTGACTATCAAATCTTTATTTGAACATATTTAGTTATCCTAGGGGGGTGTCATTGTTTAAATGTGGCAATATCACTACTAAGTCTTAATATTAACAAATGAATGGAGGAAGGTTATTTTTCCTCAATTCTTAATGTTAACTTATCTCCATATCAGACCCTAAATGACCAAAAGCTACAGTTGTGTTTCTCTTGCATTGATTCACAACCTTCTTGACAAAACAGCTACAAGGACCTCTTTAGTGGAGTCTGACTCCCCCTGTAGATTTCAGACAAAGAGGACGGGTTTGGATCAGTTGTGGCGAACAAAGATGAAACTATGTGGGTTGACACATCACACAGGGCTCATAAAGACACCGCCACCCAACACCAAGCTGCCAACAGGTTTGCTCTTCCGAAAGCCACTCAAGCACAAAGATGACTACTCCGCTCCATCGCAATACTAACTAACCCTAAAGAAGAATGTCTACGGGTATTTGTGGTTGGTTTAATGGTGGACTATATTTCAGAACTTGCACTCCTGATTACCTGTTTCCTTACAGAGATACAGATATATATTATATAGAGCCTTGTCAGTATTGTCCTGCAAGTGGAACCAAAAGAGAGTACCTACCTAGTGCATGGGTACTTTCCTGTCTGTTCACTGCATGTGTTGGTGTGACTAAATAGGGTTTTGTGTGTCTAGGATTTTCACATTAAAAACGATGGCTATTATCAGGTCAGATTTGTTGTATAAAGGTGCTCATGTATGGGTGAACCGATTACAACAGTAACAAGTACTGCTAGACTTCAGGGTCCAAGTGTCTAAAGCAGGAATATTGTGTAATTTGTATGCATGGTTTATATGCAAACCAGTTATGCCCACATGACCAGTTATGCCTACATGTACTGTAGGTTCAATAGACAATAAAAACTTAATTTACAGTCCCAGTCAGAGATAACCTTGCGTCTCTTTACCTCAACATTTTAAACAAACACAATTAGGCAAATCCTAATTCATAAACACTACTTCAGCTAAACAGCCCCGTGGACATAAAAATATATATCTTAACGACACAAACTTACTGGAGGAAATTATGAAGTAAAGAATGCAAATTAGAAAATGTGTTGTGGATATGTTAGTTTACTTCACATTGTCAATGCAATATGAGGTAGCCAATTTCTGGGGTGGTTGAGTACATATAGAGCTATGGCTTCAGGAAGATAACCAAAGGAAGATATTTAGCTACAAATTAACTTCTGAAGGGCGATCATCAGTCCAACCCCCATCATTGGAAGACATGGTTTGTGTCTAGCAGCTACCAAGGTGCTAGACTGTTAATTCAAATTGTCCATGTGTTGTCTGTTGTCTATATGTTGTCTTTAATTCCTTTGTTCTGAACTGAACTTGCCATCATTTCCTTTTTCAAAAGTATTCACAAAGTCCGTTAAACTGTCCAACAGAGGAGGGTCAGGACACATCAGTGTCTCCATTTCCTTTTGTCAATTACATGAGTTGCCATGTGTATTGGTCACATGGGATGCCAAGTTTTGTCCATAGACTGGACGTGTTCCTTGGCTTTCATCCGCAATGCTGCAATACTGGAACTGCGCTGGTCCAAGTCCTCCAGAGGGTATTTATCAGGAAACAGAGTTGGGCACTGGTATGGGGGAGGAGCCATGCTCTGCATCCCCTGACCCATGGAGAGATGAGAGTGAGGATGAGGATGTGGGTGAGAAGAAGAGTTGAGGAAGGTGTGATTAGGGTAACTTGGCTGAAGGCCCTGAGCTGGACCCATAAAGCTAGGGATGCTGTGCATGGATGTTGCACTAGACAGAGGAGATGTTAGCCAGGGATCCAGGGGAATGGAGTTCGTCATTGGACTGATGTTGGTATGCACAGGTGGTGGCCGGTTGAAGGACAGCATGGGGGAGTCATGGAGTTTCATGGTGCTTGCATCCATTTTCTCTTGACGGCGCCATTTAGCCCTGCGATTCTGAAACCATACCTAATAAAAATAAAAATAAAAGATTTTCAGAACATAAGGACAATGAATTGGGATTGGGATTTCAGAATCTTAGCAACCTCCTGCATTGCAAATCCTGTGACATCAGTATGTCTTCAGGTGTATCTCAAGTCTGCCCGGTTGTTCGTATGTCTTATAAGCCTTTAAGATGCCCCTGTCCGGCCATGTCACGCTAGGTAAGGTATTAAACTAAGGTAATCTAGGGTGAGGTAAATTAAGGTAAATCAATTAGTCATTTTAGGCATTGTTAAAGGTACACTTTTCAATTGAATTGGCTTTGTGGTTTATATCAAGCAAGACATTGTTGGGTTAAAATTCTGGCAGTGCATGTACCCCTGAATGCTGAGGGTCTTGCACTCCTCCCTACTCCTCTCCCTACACAATTCCCATGCTAGCACCCTTCTCCTTCTCCTTCTTCAAAATACAAAAAGTATGCTGGGGCAGGAAGTTGGGGTTGTTGTGGGGGTGCTACAACCCAATTGAGGAGTGCACCTTTAATAATAAACCTCACCTTAATGAGGACTGTTCCACATTAAGGCTTGTTTTGTCTGATTGGGGTTTAGGTTGCACCTACCTGAACCCGAACCTCGGGCAGATTAACCTTCATGGCCAATTCTTCACGGCTGTACACGTCTGGGTAGTGGGATTTCTCAAAGGCACGCTCTAGTTCATGGAGCTGGTAGGTGGTGAATGTTGTACGGTTGCGTCTGTGCTTCTTCTTGGGTTGATCGTCCTTGCATGCCTCCGGCGACTTGCCGTCATCGCTCTCTACGCTCTTCATCAGTTCTCCGTCACTCTTGTTTGTGAAGAGACCCATGTCTGTAAAACACATGGGAAGAGAGGGCAGACTAGGTTCAGGTCAATAGGCTCAGGTCAATATCGATTGAATCGATATTGAATTGACATTCAACTTTGTCAGCATAGGACAAGCTAGTTTGAGATCTGTAACAATAGGTTAGTGAAGGAAGCAATTCCTTTAAGTTAAAGGTAAAACACACGGTTTCTAATATTTTTCCCCATTGTAAATCCTTGACTGCCAAATTATCTCCAGCAACGTACAACATATTAATATCTAAATCGTGATCTATACCCTGCAATGGTAATATTTTCTAGCACCAGCCTGATAGGCTAGACATGATTATTATACAGCTTTCACTGCAAGTTTCCCTCCCTGTAATCCTTAAAAGCAAACAGATGCACGTGGTTAATTCCTTCTAGCCTTCCTCGTATTCCTAATCTACATAGACTAAGAAGCTAATGCCTTTGTCTTCAAGCAACACTTCCAGCATCTAAAGAAATTGACTACATTTCACAAAGAAATGAAGAAAGTGCCTAATAACATTAGCTTTGGATAAATTAGCATAACCAGAAAGTAAAGTCCACTATAATGAGACATAGGTCAAATGCCCCTCCAATCACATAGCATTAGATCATAGTGGAAAAGTAGTGGAATCTTTGCATATAGTGCTAAAGATGGAACTGAAGATGGAAATAAAAAACATGAACACTATTTGGAATAATAAGGACATCTGCATATGAATATTTTGGTTAGTAAAACTATTAAAAATACAAAATGTCCCAATAAGCCTTATTCAAACCCTTATTGAATAAGGGTTTGAATAAAATGTACATGAAAAGTATACATGAACAAAAGTTTAACGAGGGCCTAATAATATTGTAGACAGACAGAAGACCCATTAATTCTTTAGGATAACTATATTTCCTACACTTAATGTTCCACCCATTGCAGTGGACCCAATAACAGTGAGTGTAACTGCGTGCGTGTGTGTGTGTGTGTGTTTCTTGCCAAACAAGAGCAGAAGCGGAGGCAAAGCAGGACTTTTTGGGTCGATTTATCTATCTCTCATTAACAATGACAAAGCCTAGGCTCTCACAATGGCAGAGGTCAGGCTCGGTTCAGTGATCAGCCTTGGCCTGTCAGCCCACCACAACCACCAGTCTGAAGGCTGCCCACTGTTTACTGGCCAGTAGCATACCTCAATACAAAAGGGTGAGTGGGAGCTGGGGGGGGGGTTCTGGGTGACGCCACGCACACAGAAGTGCTCATTCAGTGGAAACAGGGCTGACTTAATAACATTGTTACACACTAAAACATACGTGCTGATGTATAGTCTACGTACATAGGAATAAGAACCAGTTAGCTATAGGCAAAACAACTAGGATATATTCCATCACAATTTAGATTTATACGATGTTATACAAACAATAATGGCCTAGCATTCCGCAGATGTCAATATACCTACAGATTAGAAATTATGAATTTCACTCTGAGATAGGATGAGAATAATAACAGCAGATGAATCCTTCTAGAATATTTCTTTACAGAAGATTAGGGAAATTCCCCAAACTGATTAGACTGGGATTGGGGGCATAAACCCCTACACAATCTTGTTCTATGATCTGTAAATCTCAGACCACATAGTTTACACTATATTAATATATACATATTTACATGGCAAAAATATCTGAAATACTTATTTATACCCAGTTAAACGGGACATCACAGGTGTTCATGTCCAAAATATAAGTTCCAAGGCTACTGGGAAATCAGGAAACTCCACAGGCCCCCTATTTTCTGTGTTATGGTTAACTGACTAAAATTCTAATTAAGTATGATAAGGCTTTACAGATATACTGTATAGCCGATTATGTCTTTGTCACTACCCACAGTTTCAGAGGAAGAAAGTTATGAAACGGTAAAACTCTCCATCAGACACACTGGTTTTCCCAAGCCAAATCGATGCCCTGTGGTGCTACAGGCAAAAGGACCATGGCCCCAGGACGGTATGGAGCCCTTACCATGGTAGGACTGTGGCTCCATGCTGCTGTCTCTGAGGGAGGAAAGGGAGTCCCCGTAGGAGAGATTTGATGTTGGTTCCTGCTGTTTGCCAGACTCCAGCAGGTCCTCTACAACCCCCTTGTGGGGCCCTGCGGCCCCCGCCGGGCTGAGCAGGGGGCCCTGGTCCTTGCTGAAGCCCAGAATGACATCAATGCTGTGGACACGGCCCCCCGCCGCTGCCCCGCCACCTTTGCAGAGCTCGTGGAAGTTGCTGGGCGAGAGGCAGCCGTCATCCACCATGCTCACGGTATCCAGTGATAAATGCATTCGAACGCCTGGCCGCTCAGCCTGTTGTGCAGTAAGGAAACGCCTTCAAAGGAAGGACAAAGGTCAGACCAGGTCAACAAGTCTGTTTTTGTCTTACTGTACATGAAGCCCATTTCTTAACTTTCATATTCATGATTAGGAACCCATATTTGAAACTGCAAACTGGTATGTATATTAGATTAAAAATAATCACAATTAATATTATATTAATAATACACAACAGTAATATAACACCATTTAATTGCATAAATAATACACAAATACAAATTAGAGTTAAACTACAAATGGTATTCAATTACATTTGATCCCATCATACATTATTTTTGATGAGAACAATCAATCAAGTGATTTCTGTGGCAGAATGTATACATATGTATATGCTCATAAATAATTTGGTCAAATTAGATTAATGATGACCCTTCTTTTTTCAATACAGTTTCAGAACATACGTAGAGAAATTGTACTGGTACAAACATGCAAATAAATTATTGTGGCAGTCTGAATCTTATCACCATGTTAAGCTCAGTGAGTACTTAAAGTAGTAAAATTATACATGTGGCTGAGAAATAAAATTCTGCTTTCTATTTTGAAAAAAATGTATTAATACAAATCAGCGAACTTTTTAAACTTAATTTAAAACGTGGTTGATTGATTTAATTGATATATAATTACAAGTAGGCCTATTACCCACCTGGAACGATATAATGCAAAATAACACTAGTTTAACTATTAGAGGTTGTACCCAACAACAGTACAATGTGTGCACAACTTTAGTGACTTACCGTATATATTAAATTATTATAACTTTACTTTTTTTTTTTGAAAACCTCATGAAAAAATAGATCTACAAAGAATAGAGTGGTAGTGCCTACCTCTGTGTAATAAAGGTGCTGTGCTCTTAAAGTTGCTGGTGCCAGTATTCCACCTGTTCTGTTCGGCTGCTCGGCGTCTGACTACCAAGTTACTGTGGCTCACTTCCGCCCGTTGCACCGCTTACCCGCAGACAGCTTTGCTTACCGTGCATCCCACTAAATCACTCCTCATATGAATCACTTCCAACAGGAAAACCCCAATGATAAAATGCAGGGAAATATAATGATAGACGAATACACTCTCCAATGCAACAGTGGATTAAGGGAAAGAAAAGAGAGAGGGACTGGGACGGAGAGGGAGATGTGGACAAGGCTGGGGTAATGACAGTAAGACAAGGGGATTAGGAGAGGTTTATTAATTGGGATCCTTCCCCTTTAAGAATGATTGGCAGTTGTTTTCTGGTCAAGTAATTGTTTTATTACTATTCACCCCCCATGGGAGCAGGTCTGGGCTAACGCAAGACTTTCTTTCAGGGATGTATTTTTTAGAGACAAAAGTATTCAATAAACCCCTCATTATTCCTGTTTTAATAATTTACTGCATTAAAACACATAACATGACATGACGCACCTTAAAATAACTACAGTGTTTCATACTTGATGCATACCTACAGTATATAATATTGATCTTATTTGGTTAGTTGTTTTAAAAATGTGTTGATTTTTTTATGTAGGCTAAAACTTTATTTGTTTACTTGGGATGTATACTGCTAAAGATGTTTTTACATTAATGAAGCCTTCACATGAGCTTCTCATGAGGAGCTTCTCCTATAGCAATTACCAAGTTAAGTTTAAGAAAACAGGGCAAACTTTTATGCAGCTCCTAAAGCACTTGAAGCTATTACAAGGATGTTTCCACTATTTCCCAACCAGTCTCCGTTTTTGTGATGCATCTATGTATCTGGCATAGTAAAATGAGACCAAGTCTATTTTATTAAAATGATTCCAAATGCTAGCCACCAGATCGCATTTACTGCAAAAACTGACAAATGAATTCACAGCATAGGGACCAAAAAGTTATTATGTTACCTCATCAGTATACATCCAGCTGATGCTGCAACTTAACTACCACTACATATCTCTATTATTGTCTTCTTTATTGAAAATCTGTGTGGAGTGGAGGCAGCTTTTTGCAATGATGCAATGGGGCTCATGGAAAATGTAGTCTTTACTCTGTACTTGACTCACTCAACAACGTGAAAGATCATGGTGACCAGTTATCCAGGAGGCTCGATTGGAGGATTTGGTAACCACACTATACAGTACATAGTGCACCATTTTCTAGATTCTTGAAAAAATGTATAATTTTGGGGGTCAGATGACTACAGAAAGCTTGAAGACACATGCTGGTAGGGCTGCACAATAGACACAATAGACATAGTGGTAATGTATAATTGCATTAGAGCAGTGATGCCATACCACTGGAAAGACCAACCTCCTTTGCTATAAGCTTTCCATGAAATCCCTTTGCCGGTGACTTAGGTATGTGAGAGCCAGGTACTGCTAGCTTTATTGTTAGAAAGTCAAGGTGTGGCAGTAGACATAACTTAAAAGCAGATAATCCAGGTTAGTGTTAGAAATCTATTTACTGCACCATTCTGATTTACAGACAGTTATAGATAGAATATAGGAATGCTGACTTAAACACAAGGGAACAAGGTTAAACTGACATATTGACTCTGGTTCTAATATAATCCAGGACTGCATTTGCGGTATGAGCGTTCTGCTTACACTGCTGTAATGGACTACATTCTGGCCTTCCATATAAAAAGTCTCCAGTTGGTACAGAATTCTGCTGACAGAATCCTAATAAAATACTACATGGACTGGCATCTATCTGACCAATTCTTCTTTTAAGATGCCTCATACAATTCACCAACCAAAACAATCCCCATGGTAACAGAATAAAGGGAGGAAAAATCATTTAAGTACAAGAAAAAAAAACTAAGAACGATTTTCTCCTCCACAATCCTTTAAATACACCAGCCACCAGTTTGTTGGCAAAATGACTCTCACTGGCAACAAGCTTATGGGGTAATGATAAGGTAAGATACTCAATTATCCTCTCATCATTTTGTTAATACATTTTCGCCCTTCTGCTGTTGTTTCCCCATTATCCTAATTGACTATTAATTGGTTAAGAAGGAACAGCACAGTTATCAAGCTGCTTAGGTTTATCAGTTGACAATGTAAGTCCCCCTGATCCTATTAGAGACAAAAGCAGCTAACGCTAAAATGTGCTGTGTCAGCTTACTAGAGAGATGGCGAGCAGGGGGGTGGGGTGGGGGGTGGGGGGAGTGAGATGAGTATGAGCAGTTCATGTGACTCTCTTCCACTCTCTCCTGAACATGTGAGCCTATCAGCTCTGTAGGGGGCGTAGCGGAGCAGAATGGGAGCAGACAAGAATTTAGGAGTGTACCTTTAACTTCATCAGAACTTGTTAGAATATTACAATTTTATTGTCAAAAAGTGTATTCATGTATGAGAATGAAAGTGAAATTAAGTTAAATTAAATAAAGTTTAGGAAAGTTTCTAGCTAAGGTTGATTATACCCTCTCCTAAATGTTTAATATGCAAGCCCACAGACCCTTATGTTTGTAGATATTTTTACTATGTAGATTTATCTTAGGTTAAACATTTTGTAGTATACATCCAATTCCTTTAACGGGTTACACATGGACTTACTGTATATTGTTTCGACATTATTGCAACCAAGAAATAAAGGATGAATGGATCTTATACCACTGTACACCAAATAAACAGGTAATTCGATCCACCAACATGGCTTAGTCTTAAGTAAACAACAGCATTTGTTTACAACTCTTTAAGCCTAATGGAATTGCTTGAGAGTACACATAACATGAATACAATACTTTCTGTTCAAAAGATTGTCAAAATGAAATGTCAAGAATCACGACAGAAAGTAGATTGAAATTACGTGGAAATGTATAATATTTTAAAAGAATAATAATAATTTAATGTCATTTTGATATCTAAATAAATGAGACTGGGGCACACATTGCTGCTTCCATTCTAATCAATTGGAGGTGCACATACCCTGTGTGCCTCCCACATGCTGTTCTCCATTTTGGCTCGAGGGGTCAATTTTATTTTCACTGTATATAGAAAGGCATTTGTAAATATCATAATCCATTAATGTGTTTAAAATGAATGAATGAATGAATGAATGAATGAAATGGTACGATCTGCTAAATGCAGTTTACAACAGCTCAAGGTGCTACTAGCTGCTTGCTAGGGGCAGGTGGAGACACTGTTGGAAACATAGCAATGTAAAGCTTAATGTTGCCCTTTTCAAAAGACAATATTGTATTATAACTACAAATACATTTTATGGTGATAAACGTAGAAGCTAAGCAACGTGTAGAAGCTATGAATGTAGCTCAATCACCCATGAAGTCTCACCGGTACTTTCAGCAGAATTCACAGCCCGTTATTGTCTGGATGTGAATTTGAGAAACAAATTGGTGGTGAGGACCTATCATCTTAACACATGCCTGCCCCCTCTAGCCAACACTACCCCATTACATCTAGGTTAGGTTTAGCAAGGCCTACAAGGAAGTAAAGATATCTGCCTCTGTCTACCTTTAAGGTTCTGAAACTGAGACCGAAACCACGATACAAATGTCCACAGTTTTGTGTCCACACACACACACACTTTAGCATACTGTCGGGCCCGCTGTAAGCACGTAATAAATATTCATGAGTCACGGCTGTTACATAACAGTTCTGGAATTTGGAATTGGGCTGTTTTACTGCACTCTTTTACATTTGCATGGTTTGCATTTGAAGTAGGAGACAACAGTGTTTGAGGTTCACAGTATGTGCCATGTACCGAACACTCCTTATTCAACTATGCCAAGGTAAATGTCGTTTACATTGCCGGTTTGTTTTGGTGTGTCAACTTACTCTTTTTTTAGCGTAAAGAAATGATTAAACTGCAACTTGCAATCCATCCCAACATTTGAATATGATTTAGTATCATACAATGATGTACACACACGTACAAATTCACATTCATCCATTCATTTACTGCTCTGCCAGGCCTCTGGATGTGGCTAAAGCATAGAAAAGAAGCTGTAGAAATCCACAGCTGCTCCACTCAGATGTTCTTAGAAAAGCATCTCATGTGTAGAGCCTACTGTAAATAGTGTCGTCACTGGGCACACTCAGCTTAGTGACGACTGCAGGCTAGCGCGTCTCAAAGCCCATTCAAATTTCCCTTAGGAAATCACAGAGCGCCTCCAAAAAAATCAAAAATGTATTCTATTTGGTTCTAGAAGTTAATCACTTTTAGATGATACCACTTGAATTTTTAGAGAAATAATGAATGTTAGCATGTGTCTAGCTAGCAGCTGACATTTGAAAGATGAAAAGTACAATTAGATCATTTAGCAGATGCTTTATTCCAAAGAAACTTACAATTACATGCTGCTATTACATGGAGCAGACCACTGGACTATCCTGCCCCGTATACAGTAGGCCTATACATTTCTACTGTGACAAACCGGCAAATGATGCCTTTTTTTCCAACGATATAATATACACTCTAACACAATTAGGTACTCTTTCAACAAGGTGAACTACGTGAGGTCAGTTCACAGCTGACGAGTGACAGCTGTATGTCAATCCATACATCTGTTTCAGGAGATTAGGCCTTAAATGAGTATTAGTGAAAGGCTTTAGCCTGTTCTAAGAAAAACATCTTGTGAGATTGCATGTAGCCTATCTGTATTTAAATTGCAGGTCAAAATGTAGTGAGGAAAGCCCTCCATCCACAACAAAGAAGCCAAGGCTGCCTAAATCTTTTTAATATGTCAATAATTTTTACAATTGAATCCTATCTAAATCCTTTCCTGGAAAATTGCTCTTTATCGCATTAAGCGGTCTTCGCAAGCCCTGAGACCCAGAGCAGATCTAGCAGCGCAGGTCTACATGTATTTCAACTGCACCAACAAGACAGGGACGGATGAAGCCATAATTCGGGGTCCATCCCCCGAGGAAAACACAAGAACAGGCTTAAACGAGAGAACAGCTTCAATTTAGCCTTGTAATGGGACAACAACAAGAAAAACAAGATGTGTCCTCTTTAATCTGGATTGAGCAGCTCACAACTCGTTGGAATATTAAAAAAAGACTGCGCTGTGTGCCCTTCTAACTATCCACCTTAGAAAGTGGACTAATGCAGCTAATAGGTGTATATGATTGGAAAGCAGCTGTCAATCACTCAGTAATGCGCACACACACACTTTGGGTCTTCTGTCCGTCTATACAATCAACAGGCAGTGTGTTTACTTACTCTGCAGTAATAGGCCATGGATTATTGTTGTCCAGTTGTGCTGGAAAACAAGCAGATTTAGGGAGCTGAGATAATCCAGGGTGAAAATTGTGCTTCTTCCATATCTGTCCCTACTCCACTCTATCCCCTGGCATCTCTGATATCAAACTGTCCTGAGTATTGTCTTATGTCTTGTTTATGACCAGATTGTTGTTTAAAACAGAGAATGCAATGTGAACTGAGATTAGATGAATAAACATTTTAGTTCTAAATATGATTTTAGCAAGAAAATCTCAAAAATTTCACATAAGAGGAATATGACTGTGGATCTGTGCACCTACAGTAAGACTTGCACATTAGAAGCTGAAATAAACATCAAATAAAGAATTCTAAAAGACAGAGGGCATTTTAAATGAGCAGTTGGTAATATGGCCATCCTCAATATAAAAACAAGAAATAGGGTAAATAAAATCAGATCAATAAGGACACTGTGCATTTACATTTACAGCATTTAGCAGACGCTATTATTCAAAGCAACTTACAACTGGTTAACCACCAATTATTGCAAGTGAACACTGTAAATACACAGTCCAATAGGGTACAGGGCAAACGTAACATTGGTCACATTGGAGTGTGAAGCCTATCCCTGAGTGCTGTGCATAATCCTGGATGTTTATTTCTTGGCTTGTGTTTTATGCTGCTTTTAATACAATGTCCAATAAATCCACAAATGTAGCAATATTAGTGGATCATATCCTAACCTATCCGTCAGATCTGTGTAGCATGCACCAGCACTGCGACCTGCAGTGGCATCTTGGTTAATATGAGAGCTGCCATTCTTAAACACTTGTCCTCAGCCTTGGATGGCTCATAAACCATCGGCTGAGAACCACCACATGAGGTCAAAGGTTAATTTTCTACACTCTTATGTGATCCAACAGATGAGCTCAAATAGCAAATCTTGCTTTAGGAATGAAATGACATCATAGCATTCCATCAGTGGTTGTTCACACACATGGGCTATGCCATGGCTTGTAAACCATGTCATATCTACATAGCAGTCAGGAAGAACAGGGGGGTTATTTGGCCCACTAAACTCTCCATTTCACCACTGTAAGTTCAAAGGTCAGGGGTCCCAGCACCAATATTAACATCCAGATCCAGACTGGGCCGCGTGCCCACATATAGATCCGGGACTTGGGCTGTGTTTAGCCAGCTCCCTTTCAAGCTTATCCCTCAGCTTATGGAAGGACGGCCTTCTGCGGGGCTCCTTCTCCCAGCAACACATCATCAGGGAGTAAACACCAGCAGGGGCGTCCTCTGGAGCCTCCATACGATAGCCCTCCTCAACCTGCTCCTTCACCTCCTTTACAGACTGCAGGACAGGCACGGCACAAAATCATAAAGCAGCAGTTCTCCAAACTTCTTCACCCACGGCCCCCAAAAGAAGCTTTTGTAACCCGCGACTCCCCTTCTATACAGCAGTTTGCTGCGGCACGAATGTAGTGAATGTAGTCACAAAACCACTGGCTAAGAGAATAACAATATAAAAAGGTATACATCATGATCATAAACACCCAAGTTTTAATTTAAAAAAATGAATAAAATCATCTCAGATTACAGTGAATACAAGAACAAGTATCTATAGCTCAAGTCATTTTCTGTGGAAAAGTGTTAGAATGCAACACGCCAATATCTCACAGGTGGTAAATAGAAAATAATGATCTAATCATCACAGCCTAATGTACAGGGCACCCAAGGGCAACAAGCCATACAGCACTAAGTAGCTGTTGAATTAATGCTACCTGATCCTGGTGGACAGTGCCTGTCCTCACTGGACCCTGGAACTGTGCTCTAAGTAGCTTAATCTTATCCTTCTCCCTACCTACATGTGCCCTCAATCAACCACACCGAACACAAAAATACACAGGTAGGTGGACACAGACACACACACACACACACGTTCTCCCTCCTTAAATTCAGATATGCCAGCCGGCAATGCAAGCATAATATTTATCTGGCACGTACATGTGCCGGTAACATCAAATACTGTAAACAAACTATAAACAAATGCTTATAAAGTGGATTGGGTCTCTCACTGAAAACACTTTAACTATTGGTTAAAATGAACTTCTAGGGATCATTATAGCGTTAGAGAGATCTTGTAATCTCTTCCTGGAAAGCCTCCCTCCTGACTGACGCACCACTGTTATCCTACTAACCGTAAGCAGCATAATTTCACTACTACTCGGCCCACACCCAGGAAAACTGATTAGGTAGCCCGGTACTGTAGCTAACACCACTTCCTGTTGGTTTTACAGGCTTTTAGCTCCTGATATAATATAGACAACAAAATTATATTCTATTTTGAAAATTTGCAATTTTCTAACAGAAAGAAAACATTTTTGCACCTGTTGGTAACATAATAGTAGAAATATAAGATATTTAGTAAAACAGAAGGACAAACAATCTCACTGACACACACATATACATTATTGTGTGTTGGCATTTCTCACCATCTGGGGGTATGGCTGTCGACCATAGGAGAAGATCTCCCATAGGAGAACGCCGTAGCTCCAGACATCTGACCTTGTGGAGAACTTCTACAGGAACGACCATAAAAAACAAAGAGCAGGATAGTAATTCAATAAGGGTTGTGTTGTCCAGAGTTGGCCTACCTGTAAGCATCCTTGAGCAAAATGCCTAACCCCTACCTGCTCCATGTAATAGCAGCATGTAATTGTAAGTCACTTTGGATAAAAGCATCTGCTAAAAATCCTTATTGTACTGATACAGTCGATTTTCATCAGATAACCACATTAAAACTCACGTCTTTCTTCAGAGCCTCCGGGGCGGTCCATTTGACCGGTAGCTTGGCATTGTCCGAGACCTTGCAGTCCACTTTGGTCAGGCCAAAATCACTGACCTTGGCAACGCCTTCATCAGAGACTAGAATATTGCGAGCTGCCAGGTCTCTATGGACCAGCCTCTTGGACTCCAAGTACTCCATTCCTTCACACACATCTCTGTCCACATTGATATACAGTAGGCACACACAGCAAGTGCAGACAGACAGACACAAAGACGGTGAGGACAGACAGACACACCAAACAACAAACAGAACACCAATGTTATGAGCATTGTCCTCACTTGTGCCATTAAACACATACATTATAGTGTGGGTAATAACCTCAGTTACCCTTCTGCTAACATAATGTAGGACGCTGTACGTACTGCCCCCTGTTGTTAAGGCAGCAGCAGTATAAAGTCATTGATCATTGAGACTCACAGTGCAAAGTGGAACAGCTGGGTAGTGTTGATAATTGATCGGCCCCTTGTCCTGAGGAAATTAACAAGGTTGCCCTAAAATAAAACCACCAAGTAATAGATCAGGACTTATGTGAGGTACAGTATAATCACTATGACAACATAGTAAAACATACATTAAGACCATCTGCCTTATAAAAAAATAAAATAAAAAAAAGTCAAAATGTATTCCTTAACATTTAGGAAAATTCTGAGGACAGAGAACAGGCACAGGGCCAAGTTGTGTTTTGGAACAGACCTCTCCAGTACAGTACCTTGGTCATAAGCTCTGTGACAATATAGAGACCATTGTGTAGGATCACCCCCAACAGCCGCACAAAATTCTTATGCTGGAGCTTTCTAGAGGAAGACAATAGTACTGAGTTTCTATTTGTTCAACTTACTCATAAAGGACAACCACTTACTGATAAATGACAACTACTTGCTGATAAATGACAAATACAAGTTTACTAAAATGTCAGTGGCAAGGTTTCCACCCAGTGGCAATGTTTATGAAATCACAAATGATAACTAAATGTATAAATCGTTCCTCCCTTAACCAAAAATGGTCAGTTTTAAATTTGTTACATTACATTACTAATGTTCACCTACAGTACATCCTCCCTAGGGTTTCTGCAAGTTAAATTTTTAAGACCATTATGAATGCAATTTAAGACCCATTTCATGTCCATACTGGGCCGGATTTTAGTGATTCTCCCGATGTGAATGCAGAATAATATTGGGGGATGGCAGGCATTTGGCTGGCAGCTTTATGTTGTTTTGACTTCCCATTCGACTCTAATGCCTTTATGCCCAAAGTTCCTAATTTGGGAGTATTCTTGCACAGGTGCAGTGGGCTTCAAATTCATTGTTTTCCACAGGCTTCAACCAAGCACTAAATGTGTTGTTCTCAGCAAATGTCAAAACCAACCACATACGACAGTTTATTGTTTCTTTCTTTAAGTTTGATAATTAGGTCTACCATGGCATGTTCATGAGGGGTTATGTTGTCTTAGTTAATGTCAAGTTGTCATGACAAAGACATTTGCAGGTTATGTCATCTTGGTTAATGTCAAGTTGTCATAACGAAGACAACCCAAACAATGTCAACTTGACATTAAAGTTTACAATAATTTACTGAATGACACTTAATGACAACAGTCATAAACATTTATAAAGACTCCTTCATGCTCATAACAGGCATCATGTCATGGTTATGACGGTGTCATGTCAGTCTTATGCACACCCCTTCAAATAAAGTGTTACCAACCATTTTTACTTATTACTTCTAGAAGTACATATTTTTATGAGACGTCACGATAGCCCACATGCACCACACTAGCTAGGTGTGCTCCGATACATTTTGCACTGGTTAGATTAGTGGTTTTGTTGCAGAGTGATCAATACTCTTACCCAAAAATACATTTAAAAGAGAGACTGAAGTTAATGCAACTTTATCAGTGTAACGGTAACTTCATAATCCAATAAATTTTTAAGATCTGTTAAAATCTTTTTTTTATTATATACTGTATATTTACAGTTTTTTTAAATTGTTTTTTACTTTATTAGGATTGTACTTTAAAACGTTATGCTCTATTGTCTTCTCTCTTATAACCTAGCTACTGCACCAACTACGACCATGATAAATTCCTTGTATGTGCAAACTTACTTATTCTGATTCTAAATCTGATTCTGACCTGGGGAGCTCCCATCCAACTCACGTCATGACTGTGGTCTCTTGCAGGAAGGCTTGAGCTGTGACATCACATTTGATGTTCTTTACTGCCACCTTCTGACCCATGTAGTCTCCTTCATGCACCGCTATGGGCACAAGTGCAGAGTACACAATATAAAAACTATATATTCCAGTGATTTTTAGTCCAGTGAGTTTGTATGGAAAATAATTGCTTTCTATGACCTTGTATCAAATGATTTGAGATCAGTGCTTTGACTAGACTAAAGGAACGCTTACCACCAAACTCTCCTTCTCCAATACTCTCTCCCAGCGTGAGTCTCTTGATGTCCAGCAGCCAACCAGCTAACACATAAACAACATTTCTTCACACAATCTTTACTGACAAACACCGCTACAGACAGACGTCCTATTAAGTTTTCTTATTTGTATGAATCGATCCTAATTACAGTAAGAAAAGTCATGTACACTGATATGAAATCTTTAATAATGTATTTAAACATGAAATATTTAGGTATTAAATGTAAATTGTTAAAATAACGCATACAAATATTGGAAAGTTTAAACACTTCCTCACATTGCTCTCTTATACTAGTCATCTTTAATGACTAAAATGCCCCGTTTTGCTCACAATTATCGTAGTATATTTATGGACTCTGAGAATGCTACCATAGTGTAAGATACAGTATATATTACTTTTAGACAGCTCCAATGCAGCACACTTGGTTCCTTCTTTCTCTTTGGGCTTCAGAAGTTTAGTGGCAATAGAACCTTTGTTCTTGGAATAGAACTGTAAACAATAAAACAGTTTATACAACGGGGGACAAGATTCACAGATGTAGATCAGACTAGTTCAGTTATTATAAGACATTGATCATCATTGGAATAGTCCAGAGTAAACTGGAAGTATTGCATGCAGTAGCCCATTTTGTGGAAGTAAAACAATATCCAATCCTTCTTGACTGGGTAGTTTACTAGTCAATCGCATCATATCAGTAAAGACTGATTATTAATTAATTATTAATTGATTATTAATGGTGATAAATGTCTGAGAGTTTGTCATGAACTCTGACCTAAATTAAAAGGAAACTTGTGAAGACCATCATACAGTGAGTCTATAATAGTTAAGAGTGGGAGGTGTGATCTATCTTCACACGCTACAATGTTTTTGGTAAACTCAATACAGATGCACCATAAAAGATATGCTGTGCCTGCATTAACAGTTCTAAACAGGAAATAGATTGAAATGTTCTAAAGAAAAGGTTCTGTTATCTGGAATTACATCAAATTATGTAAAATAATGCTTTAGAAACAGCAGAAATGTGTATTTAGCAAGTTAACAAAGCTATGACTGTATTTTAGTAGACAAATAGCAGGCTTGTTGTAAGTTTATAAAGTCTGACCAAAACCAAAATGTCTTGATATCATTGCCTGGTTCCTTCAGCTGTTAATTAGAGAGAAGATGGTGTGTTATCCCAGCAAACAATGCCCAGGATGAATAAGAGGAATAATGCATTAGGCTTTCAAAGAACAGATTGTTTTTAAAAACAATCAATTAAAACAACAAATACCCTACCTGGCTAAACTGATGATGTAACTAATAGGTCACATGGTGTATTCCTAATCAAGCCTCACATTGCTATACAAATATCAATTCACAAGAAAAATATGTATTTGCCTTTACTACTAGTGCCTGCCAAATTATTAAGTCAGTTTTTTACCAACTGTATTTGCGTGCTTCAGAATAGAGAGCATTACCACAGGTATAAGCAAGCTGGGCCCTTAGTAAACTCATGCAAGTTTTTCCTGTTAACAGGCTACACATATAGTTTACCCTTCTTCAGTAGCACTTCCAGGCCACTGTAAGACCTCAATTAAACCTCTATTTACTCCAGCTTACCTCTATCATGTCAATAAGATTGTAGAAATACTGTGAGCTGTCGATGGTTAGTTTGCTGTCCTGGTACATGACCCGGTAATGCATGACTTCACCAGAGACACTGACACACAGCACATAGTCCCCGGGGTGGCGAATGGACTCGCGTACCAGGAAAAGGCCATCCTCAACTGGTTGCAACTTACACACGGCCTCTGGGCCCGATATCTTTCCATGGAACCAGCTGTGGGCAACATATGAGACGATTTTACTCACATATGTAAAACATGTGTTGCAGACTATTATCAAACATTAGTATTGTAGGAGTACAACAGTATGAAAAATATTTTTTAATATCTGACTGCTAAAAGAGAAAAGCTGTCATTTTGTGTTTAACACGTGTGTACGATAAAGCTAAAAGGAAGCCATGGGGCACTCAGATAAGAGTCCATAATGCATGATGTCTATATACAGCACAAACAATTCACAAGATGGAAACATTAAGATGTCACCATGTGTGACCTAAGTAATGGAAGACATACCGCATGAGGCTGAGACTTGGGTCAATGTGTATGGCCTCTCTCTCTCGCACATTGTTGGGGTTCAGGAGTCCTTCCTCACCTGTGGCATTGTGTCTTGCCCTGTAATAACCTTTCCTCTAAAAAGAAAAGAAAAGTATGATATTCAGTATATTTGTGGTAAAGCAAATGATTCCTCAAGGTCACATCTCAACAATTGCCTAAATTCCTTAGAACTGTGTACAATTCGAAGGAATTTAGGCAATAGGCCTACATTTGTCTACGTGTAGCTGGTAGAATAAAGTTAAACATGATTACGAATGTCTTTACCATGTCTGTATCTAGAATAGTGAGAATGTCTCCTTTTCGGTAAGGTACTTCGCCAGACTTGGGCTTCCTATTGTCAGACTTCGCTACACACTGTGTTCCAGCTGCCCAGTGCATCTGTAGGGTGAAATAAAATTGAGTGAACTGACTGAAATAAATAAATATTTACAGTAGGCCTATAACAAAAACATAAGAATCAAACTCGCATCCATGCAAATATTACGGACTACAGAAACTATAGAAATACTATTGGCCTATACTTACCATTGCCATTCTCGGGGGTTAACAACTTAACCTGTGAAAAGGTTAACGGTGGGTTTGAAAATCACACCTGTAAATAAAATAAAGGGTAATTTACCTGAGTTTTCAAAGTAAACAACGAGAAAATTGTAATACAGGGACGGCTGTAGATAGGCTAGTAATAACACACAAAGGATGAACGAAGCTTGATCTACTACCGGCCTGTGGCTCAAGCAGCAAGATGCGTGACGATGGTTGGAACGCAGTAAAGACTGGAAAGCTCTTCAGAGGCAGCAGGTACCATTTTCTTTGAGAGATGCAGATGCCAGTGGACAGGAATGCAAACCTTAACTGCTGATCTTCAAAGGCGACCGTTCTTCTCCACCCGTAGACTATTTGTCACATCTCGACTTCATTGCTCAGCGATGTTGCAATTACATTACCCATAGACGTCGGTGTCATCATTGCACTCTGCATAACCTTTTTGTTGTGAGTCGCACACTAAGGAAACTGTGTGAGCAATAGGCTAATGCATGCATTGCTCTATCAGGACTAGTTCCTTAAACTTACGTAGACCTACATGTGATGTACGGACACTATTTTCGTATGTCCAAATTACGAATTAGGTATCTGAAGATCCATTACTGGGTTTATTTGCGTTGCACACCAGCTACAAAATACTTACTTTACTTAATACTGTTTTAGTTATCCGACGGAAAAAGGAAATATCCAGTTAACGGATACAACGGGTTTTCAAAGTATTTAATATGTCCCCTTAGTTATAGGCAGCACTACAAAGACATTCAAATAATAGGACAGCAACGTTCACACTTGATTTTAACAATACAAACCCGATTACAACATCCCTCTGAAAAAAAATAAGCCTATTCGCAGTAAGTGAAATCCACATCAATCATCATATAAACCAATAAGCCAACAAGTTGTGCAATTGTTCCGTCATCATAATTCCTTTGTGAAATAAAAGCATTAAAATATTACATGATTGAATAACACACGTTCACTGTTACCCCTTTTGTGAACGGTCTTCATTCCTAATTAAAATGATAAAAACCAAAACACTGCTGGCAGAATAAAGTAAGTGAAAGACTTGATCCATTCATTAAACATTAGATATTCTGTCTTGCCTTTTTCTGCCTAAAATTTATCTTTGCTGCCAAAATGCCCAACGCAAATGAAATTATAAAAATTATGGCTGTACTTAGTTACATTGTCAATTAATAAGTGCTTCATTCCTTAGCATGCTGGACTGTGCAACATAAGACTCGTGTACAATATTACTTCCCTGTTTGATTTCCACTAAAAAGCTTTTATACATTATAGGGCAGAACTTGCTTTCTGACAAACTCGCAGGGCTTTTAAAAACCACCTATTTTAAATTTAAAGACTTAAAAATTGTGACTGCATTTCAAAGGTCTATTCCACACTCCATACACTTTTCATGATATATTAAAATAAAAGACTTAAATAAGAGACTGAACACAGCTAGAGAACAGGGAAGGGAAGGGTCCTTTCCACTAAATGTCACACTCAAAAATTAATGTGTCATTTCCTGTATATTAGGCACAACGTTCAGCACAGTATAGATCCTTTATAGTGAATTATCTCTATCTCCATAAACTGTAACAAGGGGCCAACCTTTCTTCTTCCTTAAACCTCTAAATTCATTTCAGTGTAGATCACGCGCCTGGTATAGTGACTCCATTCCGTAAAGTCAAATGACAACCTGAACTGGCCACGACAGCAGGGCTTCAACTCTTCATAATGAGAAAAGCTGAAAATAAAGCTAAAAGTGCTGATGATTAAATTGTACTGAAGGTATACACAGAGCACCTCCTATAAATACAAAACATGTCTGGGTAATCATGGTGGGTTCAGATACAGTACATGAACATAGAAGTTGGGGTTGTCAGTAGCTAGTGTGAAAGTGTTCTAGAAATGGAATGATGCCATCATTACCTCGGTGAACCTCTTTGTAACAAAGCTTTTGCAATTTTCTGTAGCACACTATAAAAAGGTCTATTGAATATTGGTTAAACCCATAACTATTTAGCTAACTCATCTCAATATTACAGCTGCTGTAGGTGGGATAGGAGTTGCAATGAGAGCAGATGTTTCTGAAAATCGAAAATTCAAAAACCCACCCCCTCCTCCTCTGCTCCCTCCCATTGCAAAGCGCCATTGACAAATCACAGGGGTGCGCGGGCGCATTCATGTGATTGACAGGCCAGGAAGATTTGCCGAATTCTTTTGGGCACTGGCAAAAATCTAAATCGCCATATTTAGGCAGGGGCTATCAACCAGAGCAGATATTCTCAGAGAGCATTTCACTCACTGATAGCTGACGGATGTCTATGACATTTCTTTTAAAAAAAAGAAAAAAGATTACACTTAATTTCTAGCTATTAAATCCTACCTACAGCAGCTTTAAGTAATCACACTGACGTTCAGCATGAAAAAAATCAGTTTGCTGTAACTGACAGATAAACATCCTTAGTTTATATAAACTCTAGAACACGAAACCACAGTAACCGCAATTTCATGCAGAATGTTAGCATGACGACTAATCATTAAGGTAAGGAAGCCACAGTCGGAGGTTCAACAAAATGTCAATTTACCTTTACATATGCAGCAAACTGCTGTATGGGAGGATAGATCACAGTACATCTTTCAACCTAAATCTTCCTTAACGCTTGTTTCAAGGACACACACAAGCAATGACGTAAATGTAGTTATATTCATATCTGTATACCTGTGTTAAGGTTATTTTCAACATAAGAAAAGGTTAAAGCATACGTAAACTTTTGTTAAACCCTTTGACTTTCTAGCTTCCTTACCTAAATAAAACAGTCCACATGCAGACATTCGGTAAGAAGTAATACTTCATTTGTGAACAGGATCAGCATTTTCATCGCAAGTTAATCCAGTGTGCAGAATCAAATTGTTGTTTATTTTGAGATATATTAAAAATTTTCATTATAAATTGAAATATACCTTAAAATGAATCGGAATGGAAAATGGAAGTCAATTGCAAATGAATACAACTCAGTTGCCGGTCCAGCGGCTACAGCAAATGAGGCATTCATTTGTGCTTGAACGTCAGCGTGAAGACTTAATATTGAGGTAAGGAAGCTACAGAGTTTAACGAAATGTTAGTAGTGCTTTAAGGTTATGACATTCTACCAGTTTCTACACTGCTCTGGAAGTCAAGCATCCGCCGTTTCCTCCTTTTTGTCTTTTTTACCCTCCCCCTCGCCATCCCCCTCCCCTGCATCACTGATGTCCCGCCTCCGCTTGCGGTTGCGTGCGCTGGCCTTCGATGCGGGGAGAGACTCCATGCCAAGGACCTTGTGGATCTGGCGGAATGCAAGCAACCGCAAAGCATGCTGGAACCACAGAAACAGAAATTGGAGACAAGTCAAATGTTAAGCATCTTTTCAATGCAGACGTTAGGATCGACAACAAAAATGGGGGAACCGCAGGAACACACCTGCGCGCTGGCTGTAATGTCTTCTCTTGCTTGTCCAGTCATGCGTGCCAGTGCATCTGTTGGCTCTTTCTCACAAGGGTCCAGCAAACCTGGCCCATCTGCATAAAGAGGCAGCAAACAAAAGAATCATGAATGAAAAGGAAGAGTATTGTGATCAGAGCAGTAATAATCCTTACTGTTGTCCGTTGCTGAAGGACTCAAAAGATAACATGAGAGTTTGCTAAGTGAGTCTAAAGTTGTACAAGATTTCTTAACCACCACCACTGGATTCAGCAGTTTCTCAAAAATACACTTTCGGGACTAATTACAGGGACGCACTTAAAGGTAGCGTGTTAACACTTGCTATGCTAATTGAAACCTTTCCTTTTTTCAAGATACATTTTCCGGATATTAGCATGTGAACTTATATTGCTGTAATGGAGCTTTACAGTCAAGCAGTTTACTAAATTTGAATATCACTTCAAGTTATTGTTAAGCTAATGTTGGTGGTATCAATATATTTTCTGTTGTGCTATAGAATCATCTGAGAAATGCAGGGAAGTATTAATCATGCTCCCATATAATTTATTTGCATATACAGTAGTTTTTATTTGTCAGACCTAGCAGTAGTATGCCAGTGGAAACACACTCCAGGACCCTGCGCATGGCTTCCCCAGGGCTGAGGGGGCCTGTAGCGCTGCTGATAATCTTTTCTACCAGAAGCTCCATGGCCTACAGAGACCAACACAATAGAAGATAAATAGACAAGGTTATTAAAAACATGCCCACTCTAGATCACTCTACCCCTTTAGTCACAAAATGAATGGTGAAAGAAAAGAAAATCGGATCTGTCCTGTTCCAGATAGTACAAAGTAGTCTGATGGGACAGGGTGCAGTGTGTAAGGTATTACAGCTAGACTCAAAAGTCTAGATTACAAACCAGACGTCACCAGAGGTGAAAAAGTCCGAAGTTTCAGGTGATTTCAATTACAGGGACTAAAAAGGGAAATCACCTGGTTAAGTGAACGAGCAGAAGGAAAACCTGGCAGGACTTTTACTTTCTGAAGTCAGACTTTTCCACCTCTGGATGTCGCTGCACTGACCTGCTCCACTCCAGAGCATGAATTATTTAAACGTAATGTTTTTGGATTTAGTAAAAGCTGTATCAATGCATTAAGGAGAGCGGGGTACAAAGCATAAAGAAAAAGCGCAGTGCTTTTTTCAGTCTGGTAAGTGGACCAATGAAACACAACATTAAATATTTACCCAGCATGGCATCTTGCCCCATGTTGGCACGCGTTGGCAAAGGTCTCTTAGTACCCTGATTATGATCACACAAGACTGTAGACCATTGGCACGGGCCTGGAAGAATAACATTTTATATATTTTTGTATATGTATGTATATATAGTTACAAAAAATACTGTTCTACTAAAGACGATGTAACTTCTTCAAAAGGTTAAAATAAATATCCAGTAAATATGAAGATTCAAATGAATCCCATTGGCCTGGCAAAACAGGTAGTGAATGAGGACTCATTTTCCTAATAATATTAAGGACTAAGAGATTATGTTTGTTCATAAAGTAAACGGTGCCTGAATTTATTAGAGCAATATTTCAACAACTACTACCACAGTGAAAAACATAACTATAGAAACAACGCACGGTAGCGGGTGCGATGCATTTACCTGAAACCATTTGGCGTGTCGGAGAGCGGCCAGGTATTCTAGGCATTTCTTCTTGTCCAGGACATCAGGAGGGTCTTTCTCAGCCACATCTGATGAAAAGAATGTAGACCGACTCAGAGTTTACTGCTACTGTCTGGCAGGAGCCAGCAGTCCATATTAACATTCACTAAATTATGAAATTAGCATATTGCAATGTACATTCACTGACCACTAATGAGAAACAAAAAATATCTATGATGATAAGTATTCTAAAACTGAATTTCTGCATTCTCTAAAATGAACACCAGCATCAGGTTCATGAATGTTTAACTTCAATTATGCGGCATTATCAGTCAAATATTTGCAGAAATAGCTACATATCTGTGCACCCATTTATCAGTTAGGCGAGGGATTCATACAAGTATAATATTTCAGATACTCCCCAAACAGAGTTTGAGGAAACTCTTCCCTGGTGCCGCGTTGGCCAAAATATGACAAAGCAAGGGTTTTTTTCCCAATTAAGATGCAACTAACTCCATTGACAGGAAAGGTGGATTATGATTTATATGACTAGAGAGGACCCAACATTATTCATTCAGCTTTGCCAGCCCATCCACTGTAGTTCTATAATAGTTAGCAATTGTGGGGGGCTTCCCACACTTCCACGTTCACTAGAACTGTAGCAAGAACAGAGGACGTTAGCTTGGTTACAGGGGAAATACATAAAAATAGACAAGCTTTTATGAAGTCTACACAACCACACCACTTTTAATCATTACCCCATATTTATCATGCGTCTTGGGGGGGGGGGGGATTTTGGAACCGCTTTGTCCCTCTGATCTCAGTGAATATGAGGGTCCTTTCTGTTCCACCTCACTGCAAGGGTCAATAAACCTGGGTGCGTCTCTAGGTCTGTATTGTTCCTAGAGGTATGTATACTAGTGTGGACTTCAGAACAGCTGTTGGGTTGTTCAGGTCTGCTGATCCAGAAGTGTGGGCACTGATCAGCAAACCCAAACAAAATAGAAAACAAAAAAAAAAAGAACCAGAAAACATTTTCTTATGTTTTCCAAATGAAGAAAATAAATTCACTGAAATGGTGATATGGTGGTAGGTGGAGGAGTGTTTTTAACACAATGATCGCTCAAGTTACCTTTCCTGCTAATGCCTGTTGTAATATTATTGTAATATTACTCCTATAAACAGTTCAGTAATCTTCTCTGGACAAAAATGTAACATCGACCATTGTGTGTCGGGAAGCGAGGAATTACACTCCAACACCTGACCAATAATGATAATGCCATTTTCTGTCGCAGGGATGACACACCAGACACAAAGAGGAATGGGAAGTCAGTGGACCTCATATTCCCCCTACAATCATTATTGACAAGCACAGCTCAAAGCGCACAAAAAGACAGAAAGGCATTATCATAAAGCTCAATCCTATTAGATTTACATGTGGCATCAATATTATTAATCACTCCCATTCCTGGGCATTATCAGCGCATTGTTCATCACTTCCATCGGAATCTTTCAATGTTTTATCTGAGCGTGTGTTCATAGCTAAACACACACTCTTACTGGCACAGAAAGGTCGGAGAGCCCGGCTTTAGGTCCCGATGTTAAAAAGGAAACAAATAAAGACCCTGGGGACTTGCAACTGCAAACAAAATGGGGGAAATAAAAAAAAAAGTGGGACATATGAATGGATGAGTCAAATCTTTTTTTAGTTTAAAAGGGGGGGGGGAGGGGGAGGTTCTATGTTTAGCAATTTCCTTGCATCAAGAAACGGAAGCTTGGTTGTTATAATCTCATTGCTTCGTTTTCTGGACATCTGAGGCTAGAATTTGGGCTTGTATTGGGCGTGGTAAAGTGTGGTACACACAGCACTGACATTCTGTGGTCTGGTACTGAAAGCTTAGGCTTCTCTAACCTTTCTCAGCCTGCTTGTCGTTCTCTGCGGCAGGGTCCTCCCTCATCAGCGGCGAGGTGAGAGAAATGGTCACCTGCATTTTGGGCTCCTTGCTTGAAACTATCACGATGTTGGCCTCCTCAGGGTGAGCCTGCACCTCATACTGATCTTCAGAAAATGTCTGCCGGTTAAAAGGACACTTGGGATTACTCACTACAGAGGAGGTGGGGCATAGGGGCTTTCTTTAAGGGGGGAGAAGTAAATAGTGAATGAGCGGTCAAGTTTATGAGGTGACAAAGCCAAACTGTACGATTGTATCCCCAGATAAGCTTTTATACTATAAAATGTAGGTTTTATGACCCCATTATGGTAGACTTTGGTAACTTGTAATGGAACTTGCCATGTATTTTTTTATAAAAATGTACTAGATAGTACAGAAGGGGACAGTTTTATTAAAGGGATGCCCCAGTCTCACTCTGTAGGATTCAGGTGTCATAACCAGGCAGTGGATCTAAAGATCAGTTAAAAGCCAATCTGAGCAAACTCTGGTTGAAGCTGGAGCAGGGGGGAGGAAGAGTCATGAATCTTAACGTCACAATCATTCTTCATCACATATTTGGTACAGATTCCCACTTTTTAAAGCTTCCTGGACAGATTTGAAGAGAAAGTCAATTAAAAACGTAATATCCGTTCCTAAGACCTGCAACACTTCAATCCTTGGGGAACATGGACAACCTTCTCAACATTGGAAACAAAGAGAATTTGTCAAGATAAATGGCCTGGAGTTGATCCAAAGTAGGGGTGACCCTGAAGAGTCAAGTATTTGACGATTCAAGACGATTCAATCTAAGGAGCCCGATTCGACTGCCAATATCACCGTCGAATCGTCACAAGATGTGGATACTATAAAACAAGGAACATTCTATTCCAGCGATATGGGGGTGCAGAATGTTTGATTTTACAACCAATTGCTTGGTTTCTCCCAATAAATCACGATATATATAGCCCATTTTGGTATAAATAACATATTAATGTTAACAAAAATAATGAAAAATAACTTGTGCTTTTAGTCAATCTCCTTAGAGAAAATCACCATGGCAGAGATATAGGGGGCAGGATAGTCTAGTGGTCTGGGTGTTGGACTCCCAGCCGTAAGGCCGTGGGTTCGAGCCCCAGAGTTGGCCTACCTGTAAGCATCCTTGAGCAAGGTGCCTAACCCCTACCTGCTCCATGTAATAGAACAATGTAATTGTAAGTCGCTTTGGATAAAAGCGTCTGCTAAATGCTGTAACTGTAACATTTAATGGGTGTAACCAATCATAACAAATCATCAATGTCACATGCCAACAGCAGAACAACTTAGTTTACAGACCTGCAGGAACCGATAGAAGTATATATATAAAGTCTACAGAATTAGGAAAACATGGGAAAGTATCGCCGCAAACCTCAGATGTGAATATATTATGTTAACATTTAACCGTTTTATTAATGTTAACAAGTTTGTGTTGGCATTACAAGGCATGCTACTAGCCAACATAGCGATCTGTCATCCTGAAATACTGTTAAATACGTTTCTGCTGCTCTGCCCGTTCCTGAACAAGATAGTAGCACTCCCATGGAAACTTATTTTATAGTCGTCACTAGATTATAGTTTATTTATTTAGGCAGTCCACCCATTCCCGTGGGATTATGTTTGAAGATTAGAAATGCCGTGACAAGACTGTGGCATTTTATGATTGTGGTTTCTGTGATGAAGTTCTGAAGATGAAGTTCTGAATTATAACATATTGGTTATGCAGTGTTGGATTTGGTTGTGGTTTGGTTATTATCGTATTATTTCCTCTTTTAAGTATAGATAGCTCATTGATATGCCTGTGGTATTTTGACATGAGTAGCCTAGTGGACGTACTAAAATGCACTACCGGTCGGCCAGATTTGACAATAGGCAAGACTTGACCAATCAAATTTGACTTTGTAAACTCTGTAGATAGTCCTCACTGTATTTGACAGTCTTGACAGTCAACTGTTGAAGCAGGATTTCACAAAAATCTCTCCAGTTTGCTTGCAAAATTGAAAATTGTGTTTTGTTGAGCAAATTGGTTTAAGGTGACCCACCTGGTGCATATATCACAAGTCAACAACCAGCTGTAGTTTGTAATTTGAACAAAAAAAAATAAAATAAAAAATAAAGCTCACTTCTGCTTTCCTGGTGATTTTCCTCTTTTCTTGTTGACCTCATGATTCCAAAAGCTGATACAACAGGTCTACAGAAGTACTTGTGACCGCGAGGACTCACCATCCATTCCTCACATGTATATTTATCACAGGATTGATGGCATGCCGAACATCCTTCTCTACAGCGCATGAGGGGTGCCCAAAACCACCTCACATGAAGCAGTTTTTTTTAATTCATCGTTGGAACTGCTGATGGGCCAAATCAGGCGCACAGGCGGGAGCATTTACACGAGCGTGCTTACCTCCAGTTCTTTGGGGAGCTGCGTGGCGACGGTCTTCAGTAAGGTGACGGTAGGTTTCTTAGCCGTCAGCAGGATCAGCTCCACGTTCCGGTCCCCATGGAGCAGCAGGCCTTTGGCCAGAATGCCCACACGCATCACCCCTTTCAGCAGTCTTCCAGGGGTCTCAGCACTGTGAGCGGGAGAGAGGTCAATCTCACCTTAAAAAAAATAAGGTCTCGAACAGTGCAACATGTTTATTTTGAATACTTGTTCCATTATAAAAAGGTGAGATCAGGCAGGAGGTGTTATTTGTTGTGTCAAATGCTGGCTTGTGTGTGGAACCTTGTGGCTGAAACCAGTTACAAAAACACTGTTTATTTATATAAATAAATTGAAAGAAATGCCACTAGACGCTGCAGTTGAAGTAGATGGTTTGGAGGTGTGGCACTGGTTTCATAACTTACTAGTGGCACCAAAATATGGTACATTTTTGTACCATATTAATGTACATTTAATAATGTACATTTGTAAACTAAATGTACATTTTGGTCAAGGCCAGGGCAGAATCCAAGTTCACGAAACAGACAAAAGTTGCTTGTTTACCCTTTCTCCTCTCCGGTAGTAGCAGCAGCAGGTGCGTCATTCTCCAGCAGGGAGTCCGACACCAGTTTCAGGGCTCTCTCTGAGTGGGACACAATCTTCTGCACGGCCTGGAGCTCGTCCTCCACAGGGTAGATGGAGGAGTGTTTGGCCATGATGTGGCGGTCGTCTGGGGAGTCTGGCCGACGCATGCACGTCTAGACAGAGAAGGTAAAAACTTAGGAACCATGTGGGAAGAGAGTTCTCTATAGAACAGCTTGATTGGGGACACGAGTACAGATGTCACACTCACCAGTAGGGGGGGTACAGGCATACCAGGGCGGCTCATCAGAGGTGGTGGGGCCATCCTGCGTCTCTGCTCCCCCCAGTACATCTGCTCCTCCTCCATCCTCCTCCAGTACATGTCCTCCTCATAACGCCTGGAGGTGTCAGAGCAGATAGATAGATTTTTAATGAAAAAACATTTGGTTCAATCCAGTCAACCTCGTGTATCTCTACAGTAAAGTCACAAGGAATGGAAGCAGCAAACCCTAAACAAATAAACAACTATTAATATAAAAGGGCATCTTCAATTAAACAGAAAACAAACCGGAAGTAGCAACAACAAAAAATGATGTGGTGTTTTATGTATGAAAGTTTTTTTTCCACTGCTCGGGTGACCAGTACACACCAATTCCGTATACAAGTGTTAAGCAGGATAAAGATCTTCTTATCAAACTTAAAATAACACAAACACTTAGTACTATAAATGGACGACTTCTTGTGTCGTATATTAATATAATTGTGAGATGATTCAACTTCACACTTTGGGATCCAGAGGTTGTGGTCTCAGCACACCTACTGCATGTCTAACCTTATCTCCATGTGCCAGCGCTGCTCGTCGTCTCGCTGTCTCTTCATCACAGCTTTCTGCTTCTGCTTCCTCAACTTCCCCTCCTGCAGCTTCCGGGCACGGTTGCTGGGTTTGATCTCCACAGGAAGCTCCGGGTTCACCTTCTTCTGCAAAGAAGAGCAAGAGCAGAACAATACTAAAGACTCATTTATTGACACCTCATAGACAGAAACATAGACATGGAATATACCCAATTGTAAAATCAACTGGTCAGAAACAATGTTTCTATTGCACGACTGACCCGTTGTGGCCATAAGTAAGAAAAATCTCTCTTACGACTGCCTTTGTTTAAACCTTGATATTATCTTTATGGAAAATCTTCACATGTGAAGAACTGAAATTAGACTTTAACTGCTTTTGGAAAAAATAATTATTGACTTTGTATTTCCAAACCTGATCAGTGATGATACCTGCTTGCCCAAACTGCAATAGGAAAGTCACGTTTAGCAAAAATAAATAAATTGAACTTAAAAATGTATCCCCTATAGAAAAGACCTTTTACCTTGTACTGAAGCCTGTGCCTTCGTCCCTTAAGGTGCATGTCTTTAGCATTGGGGTCATTAAAGCTACATTCACAGAGTTTACAGTGGAAGCGAATCACCTTGCCGTCATCATTACGGACCTAAGAAAAGACAGCTCATTTAGACCAGTCATAACAATGTCATAGTAGGAATAAATATTATGGTATGCAAGGGGGAACCACAGGTTGCAGTGTGAATGACCTACCTCCTCCACATAGTCATGCCCCACTGGCTGGACATCCCCATGTCCCCCAGCATGGTCGCAATCATCTTCATCCTCACTCTGAGGGTCCAGTTTCTGGACCATCTGCTCTCTGGCCTCCTCCACCTTGGCTACTGGGGCTGCTGGAGCTGGAGCACTGACTGGCTTGCCTGCTGCAAGGCAAAACACTCTGTATACAGCTGCTTTACAGTATAGCTAATAAACAGTTTGGTCGTCGTATTTCATTAATCAAAGCTTTTTGTTTCTACCCCAATTGCTATTGGGTTGAATTGTTTCTCAAACAACATAACATACTTCTAGTATGTCTAGGAGGGCCCAGTGTCACGACGCACGGTCAACATAGTCAAGGATTCCTGACTAAGTTTCCTCTAACAAATGCCATCAAGGTTATCTCACGGGAGATAGTCAGGTGCCGGTCAGCGAGACTTTAAGCAGTGTCAGCAAGACATAACAATAAATCTGGTTTATTAATAATAACCAAATGGAAAACTTGAGTTCAACATGGTATTAGGGGTGGGCGACATATTGAATATACTCGATGTATTGCGGCTTTAAGACTACAGCTCACACTACACATGAACTCACGAGTGTCTGGCTGCAGACTAGGCAATTTCCTGGTTCAGACAAGGAAAATACTTAGAATACTTAGTATACTTAAAATACTTTTTCTAATCGGCACAAACCGTTTCCCATGCACAATATTAGTGTAACTAAGATTTGCTGGAAATAAATATTTTTATATGCTTAGTTTACACTCTATTCTTAGCAGGACATCCCTTGCCGTATGTAGTGTGGGGCTTCAGCCTGTCGCACATGCAC
>JAODLI010000019.1:4433499-4445037 GCA_027575585.1 Percopsis omiscomaycus
AGACATGAAATGTATTAATTTAAAAAAGTAAAATGTATTATATTTGTAATGTCTAGATACAATACAAGGAAAGTACACAAAACAATCATATGTACATGGAAATAAAATATATATATTTAAAAAAAATCGACATGATAAAAATGCCACATGATAAGAATGTTGCAGAGTTTACGTACAGTAAAACATAAAATAAAGCTCCTTGCTGCAAGGGTTAATCTTTCTATCGTGATGCATAAGACTGTCAGGGAATTAAGCCATGGGAGATTTAAAGTAGCCCTGAGATCTCTAAGGATTGGACATAATGGCTGCGAGACATCTACAGCCAAATATTTTGGGGGCTTAAGCACAATTTAGTCAACTACGACCACAAGGAAGCGAAAACTAAATGTTTAAAATCAAACAGAAAAATATAATGCTAAGAGGCCATTTATGTGACAGTTATAGTACTGGTACAAAACTGGATGGATTCAACTATACAAGGATGCAATTCTCAGAGCAAACACCACCTTCATCGTTGATGTTATAATTATGAAGTGCATACCGCTTCTTGTGTTCAGGTTCAGCTGGTAAAAAAAAAAAAAATCATCTGTCTTCCTAATCTTTGGCAGAGCTGGTGAGGATAAAGTTAAAGTTTCAGCAATCCTACCAGGAAAAAGCACAGTGCTTATAACTAGGTTGTATTTCCAATTCTCTCACAGGTACACAGACACACAGACTAAATAGAATACTAAATGAGGCTGCACTACTAAACAATCTCTTAGGGAAGCTCATTGATACAAAAGAAGACAAACGTAAGGCACACCTATTATGTGAAGGGATAGTTCTATAGGCTTCTTTATGAGAAAAGAAAAAACATTCGTCACTCCATTACAGGACTTGCATCACAGAAGCAGAGATAGTCATCTCATCACATTACATGGGGCTGCTGCCTGGTGAAATGGAGTGGACCGGCTGCTCGATACAGGCAGGCTGAGGTTATTACCAACTCAGAGTGGGGAGCTATAATTGCAGAGGGAGAGTACAATCGGGTTTTGTTTTTGTCTCTGCTATAATCTCTGTACCCTGGCCTTTCTCTGAAACAGGGCTGCATCGCTGTGATTTGACCAAAAACAGAATGATAAACCTCCCATCTCTACCTCTTCTGTGTTCAACTGCAGCCTTTATCTGACAGCTCACTGGGAGCCTTTTTAGTTTGGATCTGTCAGAATTCACACCAGCGTTTTGGTACTTTTCAGATAACCCAGAGGCAAGCGTGATAAATCTAAAACATGACTGACCCCATAAGGCCTGACTAACATCTAGTGTGACATCTTTTTTGCTGGGGTGTGCTTTCCATTTTCCTCCGATAAGATCTTTAGTACGACTTTTCACCTGGCGCTTTAGTGCACGGGTGTCCTGCTGTGACCGTGAAACATTTATAGAAACAAAGTTGCATTTCTCACAGTTGGTCGGTTTCAGAACAGCTCAGATGAGGTTACGGTCAGCAGTATGACCAAGTCATCATGAAAACTCAATACATAACAATTCAAATCTTTCCCCTCATAACACATGCTACAGATTTGTTGTGGAGGCTATAAGACAAAGACTAAAAGTGAAAAGTAGGGTTTGTAGGGGGGTTTCCTTCAAAGCACAACCAATGCCTTTCTACTTGTGTGGTGCATTCAGCGCATGATGGACAGATTTGCAAATGTAAAGCTAAGGATTATGCGACTGATGTGCTTAACATGGTTTCATTATTGCAGCGCTTGTTCAGTATTGAGTGCATGACTGCTTTTAGCAACAAAATCCCTGCTTTATGTCCTTGTGAAGAAGGTTGGGGAGATAATTTTTTTCCTCTTTGGTTGCCCAAACTACTAGCGTCCATTAGAGGCACCTTTACCAGATATGACTGAATGCCTGTGGCTGGACTCATTTTAGATTAAGTAAGTGCACCAGAGCTCTACCCTTGGACTAAAAGGGTAAAACTACAGTTTCAAGGCACAGCGGTAAAGTAAAAAAATAAAAAAAACTCCAGAATGTTCTGACAAGGTCTTGACATTCTACATTCACTAAAAGAATCATCTGGGTATTGTTTACGGTTAAATAACAAAAAAATAAAATAGAAGAGAAGACAGATTTGGATTAACTAGCCAGGAGGACTTCAGTGTTATTGAAATAATGGTATACTCACACGAAAATACAAACTAACAAATGTGAAGTAAAAACTTTTAAATAGAGTGTGTCCATGCATTTCTGTCAGAATGGAAGGCATGATGTTCAACTAAAGGCAAAACTGCCTAATGGCAAAGCCATACGCAAGCCGTTAGCGAGTCAGTCAAGGTCAGAGGTTCCCCTCATCTAACATCTTGTTAACACCATCACAAATCTTCTGCAGGTGTGAACGGTAAACCTCAGAAGGCCCATAGAGAGCTGCCAGGAAGTCACAGTCGGCAAAGTGGTTGAAAACGTGGTTAACACGCGAGTGGCTCTTGGCTGTCAGGTGGCGGTTGATGGCTTGGTGGAGCAGTTCACGGCACTCGTTCAAAATGGCGCTCATGACACGACGGTCAAAGGTAAATTCAATTTGGTGGAAACTGACAGCTGTCATGGCCAGAGTGTGGACCTTCTTCCTGTTAACAGGAAGGAGAAGAGAGCCAGTTGGTTCCTAATACTTTACACAATTTGTACATGTGAAAGACAACCACATGAGACATCTGTAGCGTGACGTTTATGATTTACTTTAATGAGAGTCTTAGCTTTCTACAAATCAGAAAAAATATCCAAAATAATATCCAGATTTTGACATTGTCAGTTTTACATGTGCACAAACATGCACCAAATACAGTAGAGACACTGTAGTACAGTAAAGTGAGGAGATGCTAAGAGGTACTTCTTTCTCACCTGAAGCTCTCGACCAGGAGCAACTCCTCACCGCTGAACTGGTTGTTCCTGTAGAGGACGCCGAGCTTCACCACCATCTTGATCAGGTTCTTGATGATCTTCTGCGACTCTTTGCGGTTGCGGGTGTACTCCTTGGTGACACGGTACAGCTCGTCCAGCACGTCGCTGCTGGTGTCGTCGATGAAGAGGTTGGCCACACTCTTGGTGGCCATCTTGCTCATCAGCTTCTTTTGCGCCTGCACGGCCAAGCTCTTGGTGCTGAAGGAGTCCATGGTCCAGCCTGGAAAGAGTGAGAGAAGTTCAAGAGAAAGTAACATTCAGTGCTGTAGAAGTGGAGGCGACAGAGGCTATAGGAATCAGTAGATAGTATGTGTGTACTTCCAGAAAAGGAGAACATTATTTGGCTTAAGTTCGCTACTTATATTCGGATAATGAAAACATCACGGATCAATTGATACATCTACTCTGAGAGGAACGTGTGCAGAGGCGTGGGTACGACAGAGCTGAGGAACAAACAGTGCAAACTCAATCACGGCACACGTCTTTGTTGATTTAAGCGTTTGCCTCCTGTCGCTGTGTGTGTGTGTGTGTGTGTGAGAGACTGCCTGACAGAGCCGGAAGACTGGGTGAAATTATGTGCACGCGACGGCAAGTCATAAACAGTGGGGTCGGTCAGGACAGGGGCTTTCACATCCCTCACAGTACATAGCTTCAGCAAGTGAGCCACGCCCACTGCACATCAGGAAGTTAACACACCAAACAAATAACACACTTGTTGGTCTACGAGCTTGATTGTGTGAATCAAACTGAAAATGCCAATTCTGCTTGGCCATCTCCATTTAATAAAGTTAGGATTTATTACAGCAAAACGTAACTCGCAATTTTTTTCCTAGTTTATTTGTGTGGCATAACTGAAAATATGCTTTAAAAAATTTTTTTTTTTTAAACATAAGTACTCTCGTAGGTAATGTATAAGGCCTTAAAGTATCTAAAAATGTTCAATCTCTTTCTCCACACTGCTTTCAAGTGATATTTGAGTATAATAATCCTGGCTCTAGTGCCATAATATAGGCTTGATTCAGCATATTTATGTGCCTTTGCTCTCTATTTGATATTTTCTGTTGACAGCGACTGAAAATTCACAGTCGAGGGTAATTGAAAAAAAGAATTCAATGAAAAAGGCAAACTGATTATAGAGACTGCTCTCTTTGTCTTCCTCCAACATTCAAAGAGGATGTCATTTCTCCTCTATTAGTCATGGAAATTTGTAATGCGAGGGTCGTGCACGGAGCATGAACACATACACATGTTCACATTGTAACATTAAATACAAACAGCTGGGGGAAAAAAGGGCAGAGCAACAGGAGTTTAAGAAAGAAAAGTCTGGGCTTGTGTGCTGAAACCACCCAGAAATGAACAACCCCATCCAGAACGACATTTATCCCATACTTCTAAATTAAGTCACGATTCATTTTACAGAATACAGTGGAAGAGGGACTTTATTCACACGAGAGACAAGAAATCAGTTTTAATTAATTGAAACACATCCATGCTTCAGGGGGGTGAAAAACAACAAAAAAAGCAGTAAGAAGCTTAACAGTCATGCCTAATTTCCTTGACATGATCCCCTATAACGGATATGCTAAATGCAGCCCAATAGATGACACAGAGGATCAATTTAATTAGATTTCAATACAGTACAATTCACCTCTCACCAGGGGAATAATTTCTGCACAATTTTCACCTTGGGCGTAGACAAAAAGGTTTATTGAAAATCTGCATGATTGACAAATTACTAAATCAACATGTTAATATACCGCCTAATGCAACAAAAGGCTAGAGCCCGGCTATTGGTGCACCAGACGAATTTTATGACAACACAATCCCTGCTGTGTGACTGCCGTGTTTTTATTCTCGTTAGTACTAGAAAGCTGCGGTGTCTGCTCCTACCGTGGCATTACCTCTCTAAGAGTATCAATAAGACTCTTTGGAATGTGTCAGCGGTCAAGTCAGACAGCGAGAAAGATGGTCGAAACACAGAGTTACGTTACACCTCGAGCTTCAAATGCTCAGAATACACGTACGTATTGAGAGAAGTGATTCATAGACCTTACTATCCCCGGTTGCATTTAGCTTCCCCATCACTCCTTCCTTGAGCCACAAATCTAAAAATCAGGCCTCTGCGCTGATCAAAGAATACTGGCAAAATTCCCTTTACAATTATAATTGATTTATGATGTGAAACCCGCTCAATTTCACTCTAATCTGCATATAACTGCTATTAAATTTTCTAATACCAGTAGGGAAAAACAGCATATTGAAAAATTGGGCTGTAACACTTTTGGAAAAGGATAAGATGGACAAAAGACCTGACCTATTAATCAAAAAACTAAAAAGAAAAGTCATATTTCTATCTAGAAATACAGTAATGGAACAAGGCAAGCATCTGACAGGAATAATAGCAGCGTCTGCTTCAGGAAAGCTGAGGTTGGGAGACAAGCATGCATCGCATCACATCACATCTGTCACTTTTCACCGCCCTGCTTTCTCCCCTCCCCCCCTGTTGGTGGGAGTACAAGCATTTAGAAGAGAAGGAATGGGTAAGTGTGCTTCAGAAAGACGCAACCTCTCAAGACTACCAAGAGATTCCCGAGCGCTCATTAAATTCCCTTTTCGTCAGGGAGCCGAGCTGCGCCTACTGATGAATAATACCACTGAGGAGAGACGGAGGGAAAGAGAGGGGGACAGGAGAAAGGAACCAGGACGTTTGTCTCTCACGCCTTTGTATCCTAAACATGTTTAGATTGTACGATCTGTAGGTGCTACTCAAAGCTAACGCGCGACACAACAGAATCCCTTGTGCGCTCCTCTCAGGGAGGAGAACGTTTCCTCGCGGGCGCGCTCGCACACTCCCCTCCCTCCCCGCTCTCAGGCAAGAGGGCTGAAGGCTTCATAAATAAGGTTCTTGTGGGATAAGTGCTTAGAATGATGAAAGGGTTTTCGATCAAGGATCCTTTTTTTTTTCCCTCCCCCCCGCCAGTGACTTAACATGAGAGCTCGTGCCAAATCTAAACGGCCTGCAAAGCCCAGTGTCCTGGCAGGTCGTGATAACCCATCATCTGCAAAACAGTTCAATTGGCAACATTTTATGGATTGACAGCAGAACATAAAATGACAGCGCTGCTCTGTGTTCCAGCAAAACATACATTACAACCATAAGCTCAGAGTACGTGAATAGCTCTATTTGGAAATATTTAATTTCTAGAGTAATTGGAGGGATATTGTTTATGCACCTGCATTAAAAAATTAAACGCTGAAATATGACTTTTGCGAACCATCCTTGCATTCATATAATACTCTAGCAATCTGTATTGCTGTATGCATCTGTATGTATAAATTCTGTAGCCAAAATAATTCTATACAACTGATGTTACTTTTTGCAACCAAATCTACCTTTTGTGCTTTTCTCCCTCATTTGATTGCGATTGGTGGTTCGCTGTGCATGTTACTCACTAGCAACAAACGGTTCTTATATCAGACAGACAGACAGACTTCTCTTGTAGTCATCTCTAAATTACACCAATATTGTGCATGGCAAACAGTTTGTGCCGATAAAAAAAAGTACAGGTATTTAAGAGATCGCAGATTGTAGTTTTGCTATCTGAGAAATCAGAAAATGCCCTGAATAATTATATATTTTTCTTCCAGCAACTCTGTTAATTACACCAACATTGTGCTTGTAAAAGTTTGTGCATGTAGCAGACGTAGTTGGCTAATTCCAAAGCACTCACCACTTGCTTTTGCATACAGAAATAGCCGACACGCCCACAAGGCGTATCCACTGGGACGCATCCACAATGAGAAATGTGAGGATGCTGAAAAGATATCGTGCAGCCTTAGCTCAGAGGGCACTCTAGTGAAAAATATGAAACCATATCGGTACCAAAATATAGGATAATAATTTAATCTTTGACGATCACTTTAATCCATAGTTTCAGAGCAAGTGTTCCACAAGTTGTGTAGTTAGGCTACATTATTTTTTTTTAGATGATTTTCACCACGTCTCCCAGAGAGGAAGCCAAATCCTGGATCCAGAAAGTTTTTTAAAAACGTTTTGATATGTCTTGCTAACAGACAGACAAACAAACTGATTTAAACATCCTTGGCGGAGTTAATTACACTTTCACACAAAAAGGCATGAATGCACAAACCCTAATGGTTTGTCTGGCTGGCTACGCAATATGAAAACCAATTGAAACACCAAGATGGAGTGCAGCTGCCAGCAGCTCCTCAGCATAATGAGAGGACTGTTTAACAAGCTATAAAATAATCAATGAACACCTTGCACAGAACTAGACCACATTTCCACTTGAATACATTTAAAAAAAAATTTAGATTGAGACCAGGCAAGCATGACTCATGGAAATTAAATCTGACCCTAGCTCTGACTATGTGCCCCCAGAGACCCCGTCTGGCTAGTCTAGCCACGGATACACACCCTCCTTTAGGTGTAGATGGTCTGTTTGACTGAAATTATAGCCGTACTGTTAAGTGGCGGGGGGTTACAGTATCACAAACAAGGCTGTAAGGTAAAAGAATGTTGCCAATTCATTTCAGCTGTCCTGCATGTTTATTGGTCTTAATCATCTGGATTAATTTGGTTTTTTATTACTGGACTTGACGGGGGAGTGAATGCAGTCCTGTAATGGGTGAAACTTCAGCCAAGCACCTAGCCTAGTTTCCATGGGAGCCTATTTGGGAAGATTTATGCATGCAGTGTATTGCACTCGACTGACAGTCAAGCCCACCCTAAGGTGCGACAAGTGAGAAAGGGGCAAGAAATTGGATACACCTGTAGCTCTCGCCCACTCTGTATCAGAATCTCATGAGGAAGTTGCGTATACATGCAAAACACAGACACCCCCACAAATACTCACAGCCAAGCCAGACAGATTGGTGGTCAGTACAGGGTGCTGAAACATCATGCAACTAAAATGGCATCATAAACAGATTTTCCAATCATGGTGTAAAATTTATCATTACACCAAATCAGTAAAGGTATGCTTCACAAACTAAAGATGATATTAATTAACTATGCCTTTTGACAGACCATCCAACAAAGAGGGTAGACCTAAATTTCAATCATCCTTTCTCATAAGATTGCAAAAGAAAATCTCATAAAAAAAGGACTGAAACAGTTAAGATATCCGGCCTGCATTTTAAAATCTCAGTGACCCTTTTTGCTAAGTAAATTGCATAAACAAAGGATTCATATCCTGCCGTTTCAGTACTGCATTTTTGGAGAGATACATTTTACATCAGAGCACCATGGATAAACCAAACCCGTCAGTAAGCCATAACCTCATTGAAGAGACAGTACAATGGACTTTGTATAAATCTCAAATTGTGTAGCTATATTTATGCCAACACACTGTATGTCAATAATATACTGTATGTTACACAAGTCTGTTATGATTGTTTCTTAGGCCATGTATACACAATATACGTAAACGCTAGAAACACATGCAAAATGAACGATAACTTTCACATACTAATCATTACAAACTATACATTTCAAATAAATAATGTTCAATTCCAAAAATACTGCAATCAAACCAGGGCTAGGTGCATTAGTAACATTGGGTCCTATAGACCAACAGGTCATAAAGCTGAGGTAGATGAGGAAAAAATGTGTCACTATTACGCTGGACTGAATAAAATTCTAGGAAGAGAGGAGTAGAATACACTCCTCAAATACTTCATGTTTTCAGTCTTGAGAAACATATTGTCCCTCCCTGTAGAACAAGTTAGAAAATCTCAACTCCTTCCCTTTCCTAAAACCATCTCCCGTTATACATCTTAACAGGAAAATCATAAATCCTCCCCAGCAGCATGACATAATGCTTCCCCAAACAATGCAGTCCTCCTGTTATACAAGTTGCATCCGTGCTTTGTGTTTAGAGGAGTAACCAGTCAGTGAGCTGTGAAACAACGCCACTGTTTGGGAATCAACATGGTCATTTCATTATGTTTTGCAGTGCCACTCTCGGCTTGTTGCCCAACATCCAGGCTCCACTACCTGCGTCGTTTTCAGCTTGGACACAGACCATCGAATGCAACACAGGCAGTGGCGCAACAGTCATTACTTAAAAAAAAGAAAGAAAGAAAGAAGCATTCCTCCGGTGGCTGGTGGCCAATGGCAACACCAGAAGCTCGATAGCTGTAGTGGCGCAGGCGAGATGTTGACCCCAGATGAAGGGTGACTGTGTAGGGGTGGGGACTGCATACACATTAGGCCTATGTGGTGCTGGATAAGTGCACGGCGTATATGCATAGCCACCTTGCATACATGCAGATCTAGTGAAATGGCTCAGTCATCACTGACAGACATGTTCTGGCAGTATCGAAGCACTCAGAATCCAGCCTAGTCTACCCTTTTTTTTAAGTCTTCTCAGATCTGCTACAGCCTGCTGAGCAATTAATAATTAACATCTCGACATATAATGGATCAGGGATTAATAATTCAGACCACCGATTTGGAAAAAAATAGACTAGAAGCTAGAAGAAGTCAGCGTCTGCTGTGATGCAACAGGTTGGGGGCATCGATGTGGCACCAGGATAAAAAAGGGTCAGACGCAAGCAGACCATCAACAATGTAGTCTATGGCTACAGTTGACGACTGGGCCTGGAAGCTTAGAACATTCCTTCTGACCCCTCAACTCATTCTTGTGCATGTATAACTTGCCTGGGAAAACATCACTGTTAATTTGCAGTTGAGCCAAAGCAAACATTGTCGCTGTCCACATTCATTCTGCATGTTAGTTGAAACCTGCGTTACAAAAACATTCTTTTGGTTTAAAACTCCCTCCCTCCCACTCCCTAAAATGCCCCTCCCACACCTGAGTTCTGAGCAGTGTTGCACGGTATACCGATTCTAGTCAAAAGCAGTAAATGTTCCAAAGGCCTATAGGTATGACAAAGTAGGTTACAAGTAACCTTGCTATGACTAATGAATGACTCGAGTTCTCTTGGTTCTCGACAACAGCATCTCAAATGGCATGGCATGTAAACTTTGTCTCATGACAGCATACGCTCCCTCGATCAAAACAGGCAGACAGAAACACACATGAAAACAATGATATGCCATAATAATATGATAAGCTCTTTCAAGCATGTTTTAGGTTTCCACGGTAACAAAAGAGGCCACCTGCCTGCCCAGACGAACTTTGCAGTCCAGTAAAGCAGGTCAAAAAACACTCTATTCTAGTCAATGAGTTACCATGGATGCTTTGCAACAGGAACCGTATTGCTATAATACTTGGAAGATTTGAAGTTCTTATACTACGTATAAAAAGGCCCAATCTGTATTGTTTGTTTTTTAACACCAAGTAGATATGAACCATTTACAGATACGATAGGTATTACCATATTTTGAGCAAGCTCTTTTTTTCAGCCACCTGGTTTACAACAGACACACTGTGGGCATGTGAAGCACAACATAGTTCATTTTACCCCTGACACAGGTCATTTAGGAACACGTGTCTTAATCCAAGAGCATGATTTATTTGCTGTGTCTGTTGAGGCTGTGCATGATAATTTGTCTTGCTAGCTGCCAGGACACAGTCCACGGTATACAGTGAAGTTATTCATCCAGAGTCAAGCCGATGGATAAGCTTATAATGTAAACAAAACACTGTGTTGCAAAACATCTCAATGTTTGTAAAACATGTGGGTTACCCCCTTACAATCTTCGTTATCATACGTGATTGGCTAAGATACCATGAAATACACTTACCTCAGATGCCGTTACACATTCCGTAATACACACAAGGCTTTGTTGTCTCCGCCTAGCTATAACATCCTGTCAAACAACTGAAATGGCCTAAGAAAAAATCAAGTCTCCTCTGCAACTTGGTTGATTAAGATCCTGATCAAATTTTAATATGGTCAAGCGTGCAGGTCACTAGTACCAGCAATATGAACTTACCTTGTATTGTACTCCAACCTGATGGGAGTGGAAGTGAAACCCAACCAGTTAATTTAAGAAAAATCTCAAGTCTCCATCATCGCAATTCGAAACTGTGCGTTTCACAGCATTTTTGTCGGGCCTTCGTGCAGAAAGTGTTCTCGTCCCTCACTCTAATCCTGTATTGTATCAGGTACTGAAGCGTGAATTATTAAAACCGTGTTTTCTTCTCTCTACTGCGAGATCGGTTACAGATTTGTAACCCGATTCCTCCCAGCAAAAAAGTTTCAAACTTGAGGGGATTTCGAGTGCACAAGATTGACGTTGTTTTTGACCAATGAATGCGCATGATCAAAGCGAACCAACCCACCAGCTGAAAGGCTGCTTGGACATTTACGGCCCACATACTGTTTCCAGTAATTATCCTCGTCCAGCTCCCAATCCCAAGGTTGAGAATTTCCCATAGGAAATGGTGGAGTAGGAACAATGAACAGGAACAATCAGCCGTTAAATGACATTGACATGTTTATTATAAATCTAATCATTATAAGTAATAATTTTTTTTTTTTTTCATCAGGTTAAAACAATATTTAAATAACCTATTTGAACATTATATTTGGACAGAGAGAGAGAGAGAGAGAGAGAGAGAGAGAGAGAGAGAGAGAGAGAGAGAGAGAGAGAGAGAGAGAGAG
>JAODLI010000020.1:0-18229 GCA_027575585.1 Percopsis omiscomaycus
ATATATATATATATATATATATATGAATAATGTTATGGTAGATATTGACTTCATAGGAAGTGTTACAGTTTGAATCCACCGTCTTTTCCTTAGACAATAGAACAATGGATTTTCAATGACTGCTGTAAGGACAGAAAAAAAATCCAGGAAGCTTTGCCCTTCAATTACAGGAAGAGTGAATGTTCTGGGTATTTGTATTAAACAAGCAAAGGTTTTCCTAAACCCTAGACCTACAATCAATGTATTTTTTTTTTTTTTAAGACCTACATTTCTCATTAATTAAGTCTAGTATTAAAGTCCTATAAAGACATTTATGTCATTGGATTTCATAAAATTCTATTAGACAAATGACTATTAAAATGTTGTCCCTCTTCTTAATTAATTGGGTTTATTGGTTACAGGAAGCTTTATCAAAAATGAAATCGAGAACCGTTTTGGCAGCTAATTTCAGGCTATTGAAGAATAATTTAAGCACTACACCCAACACCCAAAGCTACAGAAGTCCTCTTTGCTGAACTGGCTTGTTTACTTTTAGCTGCGTATGCCTAAATATCTGTATGGGGATTTGAATTGTTTTATTATTTCTGAGGTTTATGTTTTAGCCCTCAGGCTTGGTTCCTTCTGTGGCACATCTGTGGCTGAACTTGGCAGATCTCATGTTCCCTCGTTTCTCGTGTGACTTGTATGACTCCGGGGTTACTTTACCGCATCACTCACTTTCTGAGGAGTTACACACAAACAATTAATCATACTACGTATTGCTACTCTGCCTTTTTTTTTTTCTTCTGCTCTCCTTGCTTGCAGCATGACTGGTACCAATGGAAAGTCTCATTGCAACTCACTGTTTTAGCTTGCAAACTTTTAGCTTGCTAATATGATACAAAAAAAAATCAAAGACCGGGAAGGCCTTGTGGAGGTGCACAAGAGTATTGGAGAAGTGAATGACTGCTATTTACATTGTGGCTTAGTTTTGGCAAAAGGCTGTGCAATGATAACAATTTATACATGATATTGCAAATTCATAGGTGAAGTAATTTAGGCTACTAATTGTATGTCGCTTTGGATAAATGCTTAAATGTAAATTTTATGATATCACCGTCCATTCATGACAAAACCCTGACATGAAATTACTGGACACATGGCTTGAACTAGTGTCTAACACCGCTATTCTCTAGATTCATTTGTCAGGGAGCAAAATATATTTCAACAATCCGAACTGAACACAGATCCTCTGATCTTTGTGGGCAGCAACAGATTTCCCCTTAGCCCAAATTAATATGCATTCTGAGTCAGACTACCTCTGAAGAGGTAGTGCAGGCAGACAAAGCTGGGACCTGACTTGCCTCAGGCTAACATCCACAGTCACATTAGCACAGTTACATTTGGAAAACACCCTTTACGGCCACCGCCAATTCTACCGTTTTCACAGCGTTTTCAAAAGATCCACATCCACACACAAACGGCCAACACGGGGCCAAATGCCTACATCTATGAACTGCGCATGCTCAGGTTGCTAAACGCATGACCTTGTGCAGTTCCTGAAATGTCCGCTTTTGTTGTTTATGGAACACACCTCTGCTCCGCCTAAGGCCGGTGTTACACCGTAATCTGTAACCACCAAAATGTGACGGCAATGGTAGTGGATCATATTAAACACCCTAGCCATATGATGTGTCTGTAAAATGCTAAGCTAATCAAATGTATTTATAAAGCACATTTAATAACAAGAGGGATCAATCTTCTTGTTACAAGCCCCTCTGTGATTGCTCAAACTATGGTTATGTTTTTGTCATAATCGATTCGTTCGACGCCATCAGTGACATAAATATACACCTATGTGTGCCATTTGAGTGCTGTTTATTCACTCGTATGCTAAACGGAAGTTTACAGAAGTTTACTTTCCAGCAGTCAGTACAAAGCCTAGTACAAAGTCAGTGTAATGTCTGATTCAGCCGATGTGTGAAAAGAGCAGGTCATTGTCCGGAGAATTTGCGAGCAAGTGGGCGTGTTGATGACGATTTCATGCAACTGGCACAAAACCGGAAGAATACAAACATCCAATGGTAATTTACACTTGGACGCCAATGAAAATGTCCAACTGAAAAGATGGTGAGATTCTGTCACTTCTGTCACTAAGGGCCAATGCCAAAATCGTCAGATAAATTCAAGGAACATTTTTTCATTTATTTTTGTGTCATGTCCTACCTCCTGCGCTCTCTACCATAGACTGTATTAATGAATGGACAAACCCTCCGTGACGTCACCCATAGAGTTTCTGAGGAAAGGGTTTGATGCCAAGTGTGTGTAAAAATTCCCCCCCCCCCGTACAGTTGTCATGAACTGGGAAACTAGCTATAGAGACCAAAACCATTTTTTGTACCAGGCAGTAAACATGTTTATTTCTGCTGTAAAGTTGGATATTTTAACATGGGGGATTGAGTTGCTTTTGGAGCCAGCCTCAAGTGGCCATTCGAGGAACTGCAAGTTTTGGCACTTCCTTATTGGCTTCATTTCCAAGACTCGTATGTTGCCACTTGCTCTCTACCCACACGCCACCCCTCGCCTAAATGAAATAGATTATTTCCTGAGAACGTTGCATTGTGTGAGCATTGTGTTATATTTAAGTTACATGGAAATGTAATCTGTTACTGTGTTATGAGCCTGGTTAACCTGGTTAGTGTCTTAATAGGCAATTAATGTTGCTGGGCTAGCGATGTTGCTAACCTCATGGTTGCAAGAGATACCATTATAGTTGTTGTTTTAAAATCTTAAATAGCTTAGCTAATATATAAGTTCAACATTCTTTATTATTTATTTATGAACCGTTGTACCTATGAACCCTATAGTAACTATCAGTGCATTAAATACGTTCAACTCACACTGATGGCTCCTTGCTCTCTAAATAGGAGAATTTAAGTGGTCTAAATAGTCTTCTAACCCAACACACGCTGTGACACAGACAATGTCACTTCATTGTAATGAGAACGCATTATCTGGGGGGCTTTTATGAATACCTTTATTTTTGTTTTTATAAAGCCACTGTTATGTTTTTTAATGCTTTATTAAAAACCTGTTCAAACCTGAAAACACTGCACTTTGTATTTCATGCATTATATTCATAAATGAATCTTTAAAAATGTATATTTTTATGTATGTATTTTTGTATTGCTTGTATTTGTTTAAAACAAGTCAACTAATCGATTAATCAAAATAAGAAATAGCAGGCTAAACGATTATCACAATAATAGTTAGTTGCAGCCCTATCCTAGATTATTTTTTGGATTCCCTTTTTAATTTCAGTTCCATCCTTGATTATCCTAAATTTCCTTTTCACATTTCAAAGCCTTTCTGGTAATTGATTTGATAGTAGCTGCTTTATAGCATCATGAAAAAAATCATGCCAAAAATGTACTCAGAGCTTACCTTTGCAGCCTTACCTTTGAGTAAACGATAGTTTATAGCAGCAATATTCACAACCTCTTTGTTTTGGATTTGACAATGTAGAACAACAATTAATGTTGCTAAAAATATGTCAATTCAAAAAAATTGATACAATTCCGTTGGGTTCCCTGTTAAGTGTGTCTTAAGTAGCAATGATCAGCCTAAATAGCTTGTTGCTAGGCTAAACTATCTAAGTAAGCTAGAATTAACAAACACATTTGCTTTTCAGCATACAGCCGATGATACAGCTGTATTACAAACATTATAAAGTGAGAGTGTATTTTATACTAATTTATGATGGACATGGTGTGTTGTACACAATAGGAACTAAATTTGTGTGACACTGGCAATCAAATTGTTTACTAGAGCACAAAATTGTTTACAAGAGCACATGCTTCGGTTCAAGGAAACTTAGAATAGTGTTTTTTTGTGTGCCTGTCTTGTGGCTTGTCTTGTAGCTTGTCTTGTTGTGTAAGCTTCCTGTTATGGGAAGGTGCTAGTGGGTGTGTTGATGACTCAGGTGTCCTCAAGGTAATGGAGAAGGAAATTTTATTTTCTACTCTATATCTAGATATGGTGTTTTGTGATGCTATTTTATACTACACATACATACTGCATGTTTTTGTTTTAAATTATTATGTATTACCCGTCATGCCTGATCATCTAGCAAAGACATACATTTTAAGCCGTCCCTTCATTTATTTTTTAATTAGCACTGCTTCACCTACCTAATTTTAATTCATCTGCTAGTTTGTCTGGAAATGGGTTATTTATGTGTTGGAGTCAACCGAGGCTCTCCCTTTTCCTCGGGCTTGGCGCTCTGTTGTCTTCTTTGCTCTATCTGAGATGCTGTGGCTTTAATCCTATGCCCAGAGGGGACGTCTGACACGGATGAGTGTAAACTGTTGACATGGTGCTGTCTCCTCTGCTCTCAGATCAAAGGCAGAGAAGCCCCCCATTCCCTCAACCCGCCTTCAACTAGACTACCAGTCCCGGACACATAAACTCCTAGTTTATATCTATCACGGGGACTTCATTCATCTTAATGTTTACCTTAGTGAATTAATGCAGTTTAAAGGAATGAAGCAGCCATTTAGGGTTGTAATCATGTGGCCTTTGTGACTTGGCTGCAAAGTAATTAATTTCATTTGAAAGCCATATTGTAAGTGGTAATTAATGTTGTGATACTTACCATTTGTGGTGATTGTAATGTGGCATTTTAAGTACAAGGAAAGACTTGACTTGATGCAGTGCTTAGGCTAATTAACCCCTCATAATGATGCAACTATTAGCAAGAGTGCAGCTAGTCATAGGCTGGTGTGTGTGTGTGTGTGTGTGTGTGTGTGTGTGTGTGTACAAGCAAAGCACACTCGCTTTATAAATCATGAGTCCTGTACTTCTTGATTTGTGTCCAGACTTGCCCTTGTGGTTGAAAGCGTTCGTCTGACAAAAACCGTGTTGTTCTAGTTTGAAACTCACCCTTTCATATTTGGGTGCTCAGTTTCTCACATTCCTCTCTACTCCTCCACCTACAAAGCCCATAGGGCCCCGCCGTTCCCTACCCCACCCCCTACAGCCTGTGTTTCATGCATAAACAGTGAGCCGGGTCTGAAATGTGTGGCTCTGGGTTATTTAAACCTCCTGTTTTGAGGGTATTCTGTGTTGTGTAATCATGCGTAATACCTGATCATAATAATAATAATAATTAATCATCTTCGACCAATCGACCAAAACTAATTAAGAACAACTTTCAGATAGTGTACCGTCATTTGGTAAAACTGAAAGCATGTGGTTGGACAAAGCATGCACACACACTCTGCCATTAGGCCCCGGTTGTTATGTGTGTGATATGGGGACCAATCTTTGCATAGCTTTTTCATTAATAATACACACTACTGCACGCAATAATGTAAATACTTCGGCTTCATCTGATTGTGTTTCCCATAACCCCACATTTCTGCCTCAGCTCACTGTTTATGTTTGAATCACAACTGTCCGCTTCAGTGCACGTGGCTGTAGGTGTAGTAGTAGTAGTAGAGAGCATTAGGAGGAGGAGGAGGTATAGCCATTCGGCAATCAGGTATGGGAGTAGCCTTGTTAGCCTTAATTCAGTAGTTTTCACAGTTTTATAAAGGGCGTATTCTTTTGTGCGACCACCTTTTAGTCCAACATGTCTGCAATGTTCTTCTTCTTCAAGAGGATGACGAGGACAAGCCACACAAAGGGAGATGATATACTAATACAATTATTTTCAAAAACCGTGATCAGGTGATGGACCAGGGTTTAACGAACACTACTTGGCAGGGGGGGTTCAAACCAAAATAAATTTTTTTGTAATGCTGGTTTTAACTACAAAGGGTAATCCCTTCAAACAAGGGATTTTATGACCATTCTGCTTGAGTATTATGCATATTTATCTAAATACCCTACATGCAGGACATGGGATTGCATATTAATACAAGATCCTACAAGCTCTTATACTGGATCTTATACTCGCTCCTTTTATAGAAAACAACCTTGGGAATTATTTAGCAAGTCCTATGCTAATCACATAAACGATGTTTGTTATTCTGGGGACCACCTCCCCGTACATTTCACGACCGTGTGTTCAGTGCTGTTGGAATTTGATTGATGGTGACAATAAGGGAGTTGGAAGTATCACAGAGCCGGTAGAAGAGGTTCCTTCTGTTCTCTTCAGGCCCCCCGACGGTAATGATCATTACTTCCCATTAAGTCATTGTGTCAAACGATGGCACCTGGACTGGAGAGTTGGAGTCTCGTTCAGGGACAAGCCACTGTATTGATTGTTACTGGTTTGATTTGATCTGTAAAGCTAGCTATTTACTAAATGGTGAAGCAGAGTAAAGTTACCAGGAGGTTAGCGTGCTCAGAAGTTCATCCTTGTCAAAGCGTAGTTAAATACCTTTACCATCACGATAATCATCATGGCATTACATTCAATTTTGATATTAAAATCATATCTCATTACTTGAGATATCTTGTCTTTTAATTTGGACTGCAAAATTACAATGAATAATAATCTTAAACTATTGCTCCGCCCTACTTTATTGCACGATTTAAGGGAGACCTGATGTATATTTACATGTTTCTATCCATGTCTCTTAGTAAACTTCATAAGCTTTTAAATTATATAAAAGTACGCTTTCAATATATACCATGCATCTTTTTCCCTTAATATCTCATGCATATTTAAGATTCCATTTTACATTTTATAAATATAAATAAAATAAAAACATTTTTTTCACATTACACCACATTTTACACATTTTTCATTATAATTTAATAAATTAATCTTTACACACTCTAGTATTGAATTTGGTTTTGGTTCAAGGCCTGATAAATTGCACAAATAAAATTATTTCAGAAGAATCCTGTCTCCATTGGAAGTAGTATTCCAAATGTACACATTTCATGTGGCCTATATTTACAAAAATTCTTTATCTCACACAGTTGCGTCAGGTGGCCAGCCTTCCTACAGGGGAATGTGGGGTCATGAGAGCCCAGGTATAGTGCGGCAGAGGAGGGCAGCAGATGATTCCTACTGGGCCTATTCAGGTGAGTCTTCATTTATTACTTGGCTACTCCTCCTTTTTTTGTTGAATTTCCTCACCACTTTCTATGACTTTTTCACCCATGTTCTCTTTTTATTGTCTTTCATGTGTTACTGCACTGACCTAGCTATTCCCATCTCATTGCACTTCACTGCTTCACCTTTTCTTGTTCACTTTCATCCAATAGCTGTTCCCTTTTGCTTTTCTGTCTTTATATATCTATGTGGCCATATGTTCTTTAAAAAACATGGAATATCCACATAAATGCATGTTTATGCTCCATGATAATCACAATGAAAAATGAGACGCACAAGCTTTTATAGCTAAGCGAGAACTCTTCCAAAAGCAGTATACAGTAAATTGGTTCTATGGAATGGTCCTCTCTTTGGTATTTTAATCAGCAATCTAGCATATGGAGTTGAATCATCTGCTCACTTTTGCAAGGTTAACCTAAACTTTCGCACCAAGTCTGTTAGTTAGTAAGCAGTTTGTCATCAGGTGTGTGTGTTTTATCTGAGATCTTTGGTCTTGGTACATGCAACACACTTGTTTGAGACCGTTTAAGGCCTATGGGGTCATTTTGTTTGGCACAGTCTTTGCTGTGGATTTGCAGATATGCTGCTGTGTTCTGTTTTATTCATTTATTCTCTATCAGATATTGCAATGGTTAAATGTGTAGCCAGAGAGGTTGAAAGGCTTTGACATGATAAATTATTGTAGTCCTCTATTTAAACAGATCCTTTCTTAAGTAAACCATTGTAAGTATTGCATGACTAGGGGCATTGTGTCTATTTCATTTAATTTCATAGGTTTCATGAAAAAACTAAAAACAAATAACTAAATGATTTAAATGATTCACTTGGTGAGCTTATACTTAAGCATCATTAGCTCTCAACTGTGTTTACTTTGTCCCTTTGTCCCTAGTGTTCATACTAGGAAAACATTTAGCATTCATTCCAAGACAACCAACATAAATTGGAAAATTGTGTTTCTGTGACCGAACAAAAGACATGATTATTCCTTTTTTTATCTACAAGATATTATTCACACTTGTTATAGCATTATAAACACACTTCAAATATGTAAACATGCTCATAATGTTAAATAGTATGTAATATACACATTCCTGAAGTATGTGTGTATGGATGGATAGATAGATGGAACATGTATAGTTTAACGTCAGTGCATCTCCTAAAATAGTAATTTGAGATATTTAAATTTAAAATGTACTCTCTTCATTGTGCATCTTGAGCCATGTTTAAATATAATAGCTAACCTTAAGTCTTAGGTGGCTGTAACTAAGTATTTATATTAATATCCTGCATGTCTTTGTTCAATATATTTTTACCACAAATCTAAAATTATGCATAGTTCTTTAAACACTCTGGTCTCTTTCAATTTTCAGCCAGTGCTTGGTTGAATATAGATATATGCATTGTTTTTCTAATGGCAACGTAGCTGGCTCGCTGTACTGTGGAAAAGTAGAAACACAGAGGCAATACAGAAATGTCCATTGGTTTACAGAGGTAATTAGTATCTAAGCCTGTGAATGGTGGAAAGACAAGCGTGCCTCAGCAGCTAAATGGTTTTTAAGGACACTTGCTTTTTACAAGGCAGTGAATGGAAAAGGATAAAACTGGGGAGGGCTACTGCCGGGAGTATTCAGTGTAGTACTTTCTTCAGTTGTATGAGCTAGCTGCATAGGTATACACAGAGCTGCACATCACAAATGCTTTTCATACAGCTTTAAATACTACATCCTATGGTGGGGTGCCGACTGGTTTCTCTGACAAAGCTGTTTCTTCTCTGCAACGCACTCTGTAAAGCAGAACAGCAGCATTCTAATGAAACTGGAGGCATGGTAATTTATTTTGAAATTGTGGTGTAACACTGTTATATGCTATTCCCTGATCCAGATTTCAGCCACATTGTGATACGTTTGTTTTCAATTTACTTGCGTATATCTTTACTAATGCACAAGTCAAATTGCATTGAAAAAAAATAATACGATTTTATGAGAGCTGCACCGTGGGAGCTTCATATACTGTACCGTGTGCTTCAATTAGAGAGCTCAAAGCAAGTTGCCCTGAAACCCACACCCAAGAATTTGATTAAGTTATTTAAGGCGTCTGTATGCGTCGAGGCATTTTTCATAAAAGTGATGATATCTCGCTCACCACCAAGACTCCCAGAGGAATAGGGCTATGCATGCATTTTTATCCTCTACTTTTAATCTTTATCTTTCCCCGTTCACTCTTTCCTTATTTACTGTTTTCGAAGTGCCTTTATTAATTTCTCAACGACTGCAGACACTATGCTTCTTTATATCATACAGGTTATTGATTGTGTTCAACATTGATGTGTAGTCTAATACCATCAAATTTGGAATAGTCTACTTGCAATGGTGTTCCTGCAGTAGTCTGTAAGGGAAAGTTGGTAGAATAGGTGGATTTATTTAGTGTTTCATCTAGACATGACCTAGAATTTTCCATTTGAGTCATGAAAACATGTTCCTGAAATATGACAAATGCAATTTCTAATATAAAGCAAACTGAAATGAATTATGTCCCACTTTCCGACCGTTGTTGACTTAAACTGCTACTGAACTTTTGGTTAACCTTCAACTCTTGCACCCTTCTCTACCCTTCCCCCCACAGCCGTACACCTTTTGCTGGACAGTTGTTTCAGAATATAAACACTGTGCGTAGTGTACCTTCTAAACATTTGGAAAGCACAGTGAAGTGATTTCCAGAATGATTGGACCAGTTTGGTTGGTGGTGGGGGTTATCGTTCTGATGATTCTTACACAGTTAGATGGCAAAATGAGACCACTTTTAACCGGATTTGTGTATACAATTACAATTAGGTCATTTTGCAGAGGCTTTTATCCAAAGCAACTTACAATTACATGGTGCAATTACATGGAGCAGGTAGGGGTTAGGCATCTTGCTCAAGGATGCTTACAGGTAGGCTAACTCTGGGGCTCGAACACACAACCTTCTGGCTGGGAGTCCAACACAGAGGCCACTAGACTATCCTGCCCCCTGTATAATGTATTCTGTCTCTGTATTTGTGTCTGCTACTTGTTTTTTGTTTGTTGTTACCTGCCTAGGGACTACGGATGTAAATTGGCATTCGTTCTAATTCTGGCATCTTTACATTTTGTATTTTATACTGATGTTCATTAATGTGCTCTGTCCCTTTCAAATAAACAAAAAAACACAGTAGCTTTTAATTGGCTTGTTGCTTGTGAAAGCAAATCACATTTTTGCCACACTCTATTAACAGTAGTCGGTAAATAGACGTAGAATGTTGTCATGGTAGCTTGCGGTTCCTGCGAGTAATCAATCGAGGAGATGGTTTCTCCCACTAGATCGCCATGTAGAAGAGAGACAGATTTACAGCAGAGCTCTTCAACTGTAGTGCCATACAGAGATACTTAAAAAGAGTGAAGTAAGAGCACTGGCTCACAACATTACACTTGGGAGACCCATATGAAGAAGTAATAAAATAATTAAAAGCCTCTGCGAGATTGAGATCTCATAAGAGGATACAATTTGAGTCCTACATAGCATTTGGTAAGTAGTTTGCATGATAAATCCAGTCTATGCTAGTGTAGCTTTTAATTTCTTCAAGATAAAGTTGTTGCTGTTTGATGGTGGAATAGTGCTCCTTTACCTGACCTTGGCATACGTACAAGTGGAAGTGTTGACTATTCTCATAGAGCCTGTGGAATTAAAATGCAGGTATTAGCTCGATTTAAAACTAATGTTGATGTTTCTGGCTGCGAGCGTCACTGCATTCCACACAAGTTTGGCTGAAATGCTAAAAAAAGGTTTACTGAAAATTCCACTGTAGTTTCAGAACTTCTGTCCTGGTATCCTGTCATTGGGCTGTGCATAAGCATTCCTAATGGATCTACCTTTCTCTTATTAGTTTCAGGAAGGAGTGTGTTTTGAAGATTGGTTCTAAATGGTACTGTTCTAAATGGTACAGCACGCCGCGCTTGTTAATTGTTGACAGGATTGTGACAAGATTTTTTCTTATGGAACCAGTCCTTTTTGTTTACCTCATATGTGTCTCACTTATCTAACTATCTCTGTACTCTTCTTTACTTTTCATGGCAGTAACATAGTTAAACTTTATTTCTATGGACTGACTCTTTAAGAGCCCCTATTTGCTGTACAGCCAGTATTAAATCCACTCTCTGTATAAAAAAAAAAATCCAATCTCAACTGTTGCATTGACATCATCTTTTTATAGGCAATGTTTTCATCCTATCTTCATTATGTCTGCAATGTGATCAGATCTCATTTCTCTGCGTGATATTCCTATTGGGGAAAGTAGGCAGCTTGTTGCAAGTTCCTCTGTCAGCAAAATAAACGCGGCAGGTGCGGGGCCATAAATTGTTGCCATGTTACAACTTCCACTCTTTATTTGTCGAGGACGGGGGAGGAGGTCGTTTTAGTTTTTAACAGAAACAACGTTTTACAGCCGCGAGTGTTGGCAAGCACGGGATTTATTTTGGATTAGAAAAGGGAGAGATGGCTGGTTTGTGCTATAGTGTTATACCGAATCTAAGCGGATGGTGATCGACTCCTAATTTGCTCCATCCGTGCTCTGCCATCTGCTTGGAAATGTTTTTCATAAATCGCTTTGTCTCTAACAACTGTCTAATTTCAGCACTGTTGCCCCGCGTTGCATAGGGAAAAATCTGATGTTTCTACATCGTGGGCGAACATGTGAACAACCAATTTGAGGCGTGTCCCTTTTAACGGCGCACTGTAAACGTCAGCTTGTATGTGAGTCAGTGCTAACATCGAGTTTTGGACAAGCATTGTAAATATAGGGACAGGCAAAATAGGGATTCTGCATTCCGTTTTTCTTGCTGATCCAGCTAAACCAACAACTAGGATTCTCTGTTTTATCTACTTATAGAGCCTTTGCGTTTTACTACACCAGTCTTCCATTCTCCAGGCCTGTAGGCCTGTTCCTTTGTGGGTAATTTGGGATAATTTTCTCCTTTCCAGAGAGCAGGAAGACGTATTTATCTGTTTCAGACACCGTGCATTTATAGTCATAGTCTTATCCCCCGTGATGATAGGAGCTTAACAAAACATCGTCAATATCCCTCCTGTCTTGCTCATGTGGTTTATCAACCTGCTGTCGTACCTGTGCTAATTTTTGGAGAAAATGAGAGGTGCAGTAACACTAATTATTAAAAATGAATTTCACTGGGCCACAGGCTGAGTCATTATTCATCTTGGTTATTACTGGCAGTTCAGATCAGCTTTCGTGTGCCAGGATTGGCCCATTTGTCTCTGTCAGGGGTGGGCCCCTGACAGATGTGCCAATATGACGGCCTGGGTTCTGTGCTGGAGGAGAGGCCTGTTAATTCTCTGTGATGTATCACACTGGCAGCAACCAATTTGAGCAGAATTGAGCTCCAAATCATCTCACTTCCCACTGCCTGCGACAGTCTGTCTCCACACTGAGGTAAATGTATTAAGGATGTATATAAATTAGGGCTTTGTGAGCTTCAAGCTAATATTGTATCAGCAACTTTTGTTTCTATTGATGGCATGTTCAGCTGATACTATTCTGGGCCCTGATACTATTCTGGCCATTATGCCAACATGCATAATGCCAAGAATCAGTGATCAGCACAAAGTGAAATATCTGGTTGAAAAGCCAAACAACATTCTTATTTTCTATTTAGACCAGATTAAGTCATCCGCCAGGCAGATTTGTCGTTTGGACCTAATTAATTTGATTTCCCGTTGGTGATGGCGTCTTTGTGGCAGGGGCCCGTTGGTGGCTCGGAACCCCTCTAATGGATCTGGACATGCTTGCCTGCTGGGATTGCAATATTGAGGAAGTGTGATATTGCCAGCCCACAGGTTTCCTCTCTAATGTGGTTATGCTGATGAGCTTGAATGAGCTAGATAGCTGCTCAGCAGATTTTTAAACTCATAATGATGATGACTTACTTTGTAATGAGTGCGTATCCTCCCAGAGGTGATGGCAGATCTGTAGGAGGCAGATGGAATATCATTTGTTACACTGTTATGGTTATCAAGTACAAAGATTTGGTACAATGGAAATATATGGAGATACAATGCACTGCACTTTAAGATCCGATGTGATGAGGTTTACATATTGTGTCATTAGAATGACATACAGTAGGGCTTGGATATGGGAAATAAATACCATAGGTAATTTTTTGATTCCATCGATACACATCACAATAAAGTATCTGCTTATGAAATCCAAATCCCATATTAATGAATCCAAATGTTCACAATATGAGGTTACATTAAATTGTTGGTATTTTAATCATTTAAACTACAAAATGTATATGGCATGCATGTATAACATGTATGCATGTATAATTTCATGACAATATCTGAAAATATCAATATGTTTTATCATGATACAATACCACTGATAGATGCACAATAATGCTGCAATACTGCTCAGCCCTAAAGAGTAGGCCTAGTCGTGACTTACATGAATTACAATCCATCGAATAGTTACAAAAAAAGTGTTCCCAGAAAACCCAATGGCGAGGAAACACTTATAGTGGTGTTTTGTGCTGTATTCCTTTTAGATCACTGAGCTCCCATGGCTCATAGATTGTTCTTTTACGCTGTTATCTCTGGCTAAGTGAATTACAACACTAACTATTGATTTCTGTCTGGATTCTAAATTATTAGGACACTTGCTGCGTAAACGTGAGACCGTTGTTGCCCCTGCTTAGCTTGCAGAATAACTGCAACAGTGGAGAATAACTGTGTGTGTGTGTGTGTGTGTGTGTGTGTGTGTGTGTGTGTGTGTGTGTGTGTTTGTAGGGGTGCTGTTGCTTTTTTGGTGTTTGTTTTTGGAGTAATGTTTCCTGTTGGGAAGGGGTATGCTATTAGAGTTTCAAAAGGATGACTAATGCAGGTGCGTGTCATCAAAATAGATGGAATATAATTTTTCAGATTCTGTACTCCTAGACCTCAGATAATCTGAAGTCAATTTAAAAATATACAGGGTTGTGTGAATGTAGGCTCATGCAATGCATAATAAAGTAAATTGTAAATAACCTGGAACATTATTCCTCTACCAGCTCGAGAGAACATTTTTCATTGAGGGTGATATTTTCTTGGCTGATTCAGCTTGATGTTGAAATAGGAGAAAATACAAGGAGCATCATTTAGGCGTGGCACCACTTTATCTTGTATATTTTGTCTTTGAGGTGGAAGTTGCACCTACACAGTGCACACACGGGATAATATAGTGTTACATTATGTAACTTGGAAGATAGGTGTTAGAAACTCTTCCAATGAAGAGATCGCATGAAACATGAAAAACCAAGAATGCAAACAAATGTCTAGTCGTGTTCACGTCCAAGAGTGCGCAGGTTTTTATTCCAACCAACCTTACGAGTCCCTGCTCTCTAATAGGTGTAATCAATGTGATTGGTTTGACTTGAGCAGCATTGGCCGAATGCTTGGACACCTACACATGCATTAATCATAAACGTCAATTTTTCACTTCATATTTCCTGCTCACCTTAAAGCTGAACATAACATTGGAATTGTGAAGAAAACACTACTTGGTAAAGCGGTAGTGTGTCATTTCTGGCTACAAGGGGTTGTGATCAGCAATAAAAACCTCTGCGTGCATGTGCATTCAGATGGAATAGGGGTGCAGCTGCTAGTTCACTTCAACAGACGGGTTTAATGGATATTGGAGGCAAAAACTATTTTTCTCAGGAATTATGCATAGATTAGCATGCACAATTCCTAGGGCATTTCCAAAAATGAGAATCAAACAACCCAAAACGGAAGGTTTTAAATAGTTTATCTCATAATAATACTAGATTTTACACACTGTGCCTTTAATTTAACTGAATTTATCGCTCTTTTTAAAACATCCACTGTTCCATTGTGTTCTCCACAGGTTAGATTAAAGCTAGATTTACAAGCCATGCTCATTTCAACTAGCTCAATATTTTTCCATGTCTGGTGTTCTATTTTTCATTCATGCTCCAACTTGCTTATTTTAAAAGTTGAGACACGCACTTGCAACACTTGTTTGGCACATGGCACCTTCCATCAGTGTCCACCCATTTAATGGTCATTTATCTTTTGCAGAAGTGCAACGCATTCCTAATAAAGGGTCGTGGGGTTGTACTAGATGATTTTAAACTTTATAATCCACTAAACAATGTTTTAGAATTAATGTGCGAACTTAAATATATTAAAGGTCATGTACATTCACGTTAGATGGAGATTCCAATGGTTTCATAGTAAGCCGTTTTTTATTCTGCATAGTCTTCTTCCAAGTTTACTGATAAGGTTAGCATCGCAGTTAGCAGATTAGCATTAGCAAATATATTTTGGCCCAATATGGTGGGTTGGGGAAGGTCTGAGTGTTTGTGTTGAGATTCAGCCTCACTTACTCTCTATGGCTCAATGTTCAGAAACCATGTAAATAATTAAACAGTAAACTAAAGAGTTTATCTCTCTAAGGATTGAGACTACGTCTTTGTCTAAATAGTTCATGGCTATTGGGGTACATTAAAATGGGCTGTTTGGGTCAGGGCAATCTGAAAAGTAAAACTTAGGCCTATATGGGTGGATTTTTATCTTTCCAATAGATTTAATATCATTTAATATATTTGTGTTACTACAGTCACTACTAGACATGCTGCAAAGTAACATTCTTATTATCATTATAAATCTTACTATTTTTAATGGCACTATTCAGGAGAGAATTTAACACCAGCACTTCTCAAGTGTAAAATGTACTTTGGTCCTGCTGAGCCGATGGAATATTTCTTCAAGTAACATTGTCTGTGGAATTACTGTTTTGACAGGGATCTGTCACTTCAAGCTGTTGCCTGTGGCTGATGGTCTGTTTACTGGTTACCCCCCTGTGAAGAGGTCAACCTTACCCTATGACAGTCTTGTAGGTGATGTGACAGTTTGGCACGCAAGAAGCATTTGTTTTTCCAGAAAACCGTTTACCCTGGGAGATAAAGTTGGATTATGCTTGGTCTGGGTTATTATTGCACGTATACGTCTGACTCATCTGAGTCATCGTACAGTTGAGCGAGAGTCCCGGGGTGGCTAAGGCCTTGACACAGGCAACCATCGCTGCTTTCTCTGTCCCCACCTATTTGATGGGAAGGGGCTGAATGTTGCAAGATGATATCTTCAGTTCTCTTTTCTCTGCAGCCCTTTTTGCCATTTTCCTTAAGCCGCGGTGGGGCAGTTTGTCAGTTGTCTCAAAAATAGAGAGATGAGAGCAGAGGAGTGAAGCTACCACATTTATTATGTCAGTACCTACAGAGAGTATGCGATAGAATCAAAAGACGAGACTTCAAGCACAATATTGAATCCTTATGTAAACATTTAAAAATGCCACTTTAGTCCAATATGTACTTTTGAGTCAGGGGTCTAAATATTATTGATGGCTTTTTCTGATAAATGGATACATTTATTAATGAAGCATAGTTTCTTGTATTTGTATTTAAAGTACAACAACACAGTTTTATATAGAACCCTTCTCAGGGAAAGTGGACGTGACAAATTGGAAAGTGACATCCTTTTTTGAACACATCATTTGCATTGCATACACAATTTGACAGCATGAAGTAACCATAATTCAAATGGGACTATACAGGTTTTTTGGGTCTGATACTGATGTTGATATTTGAAAAAGTGAAAAATTTCCTCTGTACTGTATACAGTATCTGCCACTAAAACATTTAATGTCCTGCCTATTCTCTAGCAGCAAAATGCATGAAACGGCTTTTTAACCATTATTATATCAACATATATTGTTTAAAATACTTTACCATTTTATCTTTGATGTGTCAATATATTAGTTTGTTTCAATTAACAAATAGAAACATCAACACCTTCTGTTCTTCTTCCCTAAATATTGTAGTAATCCTAACCTGCCACAGTGTCATCAACACTGTAGTGTAAGGGATCTCTGATTTAATTAACTGACGATTTACTGGCTAATTATTTCTATAATACTGGCTGACATAAATCTGTACGTCCATCACACCAACCAGCTGGATATCTGTGAAAACTGAGGGTAGCTGCTGAGTTTCCGAACCTTTATGATTCAGTTGCCCTTGCATGGATAGGTGTAGTGTAACATTACTAATGAGTGTTTTATTTCATTCTGCAGAGGAGATCTCTGTTTTGCTTGAGAAAACACTCACTACTTCTGTTTACAATTATCAAGAGGTTTCCATATGCTGGTGGAATATGAACTTTAACGTGTCTGTTTACGCTGATACACCTCTGTCTTCTCTTTTCCTGCACTCCAAATATTTGCCATTCATCTGTGGGTTCTCGAGATAAATGTAATGTCATGTTACTCTAACTCCAAAATAGATGGGTATTCTATTGATAGCTTTTCAAAGGACTCCTTAGATATGCCCCAGAGCTTTGTTCTTTGCAAGGCATAGAGCCATTAGACTAATAAGATTATGATAGGCTTTTAATGCACACTTTACCACCAGTACATTTTAGCCCTAAATGCAAATGTTGTGGAGCTCATTTTATATGCTGTTGGTCTTTATTTAAGACATGATGCACAAATATAAATACAATTCATCTTTTTTTAAACAATGTTTTCATAACACACTTCCGAGACCCCATAGCCTTTATTCAATCATTGATAGGACCATATCTATTTACAGTGATTTACAATGTCTCTGTGGAAAGTGGCTATTAGTCAAGAGTCCTTTTAATGTGTAATAGTTTTATTTTACTGTCAATTTCCTAATATATATTACTGGCTATTAATTTTTTTTCAATCGCTTAGCTTGTCCGCTTAGGTAACTGGGAGTTGGATGCCATTTTAGTGGTAGTTGTTGACAGTAGTTTAGAAAGTGGAAGGCATTAGCTAAAATGATATCATCATTTCACCATAGACACTGCTCCCAACTCCCTCAGAGGCTGCCTGAGACCATTATCCGATTTTAACTGAAAGTTACTAATGTTTTTGAGAAAACAGTCTAAAGGTCAAGACCAGTCCACGGCAAAAAAAACAACTGTCATCTTGTTGCAAGCTTGGCTTCTTTGGAAAATTTAATTTCTCTAATGCCATGCAATTTCCAGTTTCTGGTTTGGGTCAACTAAATACACCTGAGACATAATAACCAAAATGTTCTGAAGACTCTCGAAGACCCATGAATTTCTTAA
>JAODLI010000020.1:18329-36407 GCA_027575585.1 Percopsis omiscomaycus
CCGTGAGTGACTGGCTGTTTGCAATTCGCAACAATCACCACTAGATGTCACTAAAAACTACACACTGGTCCTTTAAGAACATTCTGATTTTGCAAGTTTCTCAAATCGTGGAGGCAAAGCTCGCAAAATCACAATGGTTTTGCCAGGCTAAGGAATTCACTCATTGTATATTTTTATGACTTTTAAAGGCAAGGTGATGCATAGATGATATTTAATTCTAGGGATTACACTGTCACATACTAGCCACAAGAGCCACATGTTTATCTCATGTAGCACATGAGATGAACATGTGCTACATTTTAAAGCTTTTTGTAGAAAGAAAAACTAATTTCATAACCTAGATCGAAAATTATAATGTGCAGGATAAGGGAATAAAACTGTTATATAATAATGAATGGTGTTATAATAATTACAACTAAATGCAACAAAACATTGCAGAAATCTGATGTTTTTTATGTTGATAATAAAGACTTGTAGATACATGTTTTTAATGTTAGCCTTACAAAATTTAACAAATGGTAAGTATTTTGTCTTGACTTATTTTACATGTATACATTCTCTTTCATCAGGCTCTGATAATTTGTTTTGGTGTTTGTTTGGTATTAATATATAAATCCTACTCCATTGAAAATAGAGATATTTGTTGCCAAACAACAGCTGGCATAGTCAAAGCAAATGTATAGTACTTGACTGATGCTACAATGTTGCATTTGTGTGGCAAAACAATTTTATGTCATTGTATATTCTCATCATAGCAATTTACTTGTCCTGGATTTTTGAATCATTATCTCAAATGAATGATGTTGATCTCATATATTTTGTAATGCAATTCTCTATCCTGGAGTAAAAAAAAAAACCTCTGAAAACTGTCACGTCACTAATTGTCCTGTTTTAAATTGACATTACCATAATGTCAATAAACTATTATTGCATCAACTTGCCTTATTGTGATGTATATACAGCAGTATTTGCTCGGGACCCAAAAGTGGGCCGCGACTCTCGCGATCTGGTGTGGAGTGAGTCGCGGACGTGTGGTCGGCTACGTCAAAAACATTGGTTGTCGACCGATGCGCATCTCGGGAAGGCGGAGCGGCCGTTTGAGCAGCTCCGGCGCGTCATGAAATTGGGCCAAACTCAATATTATGCAAATTAATCAAAACACTTTTATATGACCCTTCGTTGCCATCTTTAGAGACACTGAGCAGCAAAATAGTGCTTGGAGGAAGGTGGCAGAGATTTGGGGTGTCTCTAGTGGGTTTTATAAGTTTGCACAGTGTAAAATAATGTGTAATATGGCAGCAAAACAGAAACCCCCACCGCTTCAGGAAGTGACAAATGCGGGTCCTGGGGTTAGACCAGTTGAGAACCACTGATATACAGTATGATGAGGTATTCAATGTGTTTGAAATGTAACAGTATATTTGTGTGAAAAAAATGTTATTTAGGGGTTTGGCCCTGTTTACAAGGGGATTGTTAATGGACAACCTAGCAAAAAGTGAAAATGATCTAGCCTATAGTTAAAAGCCTCATATTATATTTACCCCGCTCTACATATCATACACATGTTACATATGTGATATACCTGTATAATGGAGAGTTTGAGATTCACCTTAAAAAATAATGTAAATGATGAACTTAAAGATAGCCTAAAGTCATACTAACAATTAAAAAATGAAATATTTATCTTAATATGATACTATAAATATTGATAGTCCCTATGTACTTCATTTAGATTGTTGTAGTTGCAGCTAGTATTTTCATAAAATACATAGTTTATACATGTTTGAGTTTTTCACCACAATAAACATTCATAATAGTTTGGAAAAAAGGTACTTCATTTGAAATCATGTACAAATGTTTTAAATGTTTATAGTTAATAGCACTTCATTGAAAACAATTAATTGATGAAGTGTTTAAATTTCCAACAAAGATAATATTTAAGTTTCTTGACAAAAATGTAAACACCCAGACACATTCGCACACAAACACACAACATGGTGTTCCTTTTTAAATATACAAGCCTTTTACACAAATTCCCACAGATCCCCATGGTTTTCATTGTTGAACCAACCAAACAAATATAAAGTCAAGATTTAATCCTGGCTCGACTTGATGAAAATACAACAGCAGTGGTTTCACACTTTTAGCCAAAGTGCATTGTACAATCGTAACACTCACATATAGGAAAATAATTTAGTGCCCTGAAAAGTCCCCTGTTGATGGGCTAAGGCGAGCAGAACACAAAAAGAGTAAAATATTAATAATGTAGGATAAATCGAGATAGGACTGCAATGACTTAAACCTTCATTTACTGTAGTCATTATAATCAACCCCCCACTCGCACTACCACCCACAAAAGAGTATAGCATGCAGGAATGATTCTACTTTTTCTACTAATACTTTTGCCATTGAACATACAAAGGTGGCATTGTAGTATTGTGGGGTGAGTGTTTGAAAAGCGGTTTCCTCAGATAGCCAATCCCAACTGAAATGTTGGCATTATCTCAGCAAGCAAGTGGAAGGGTTGTATGATATTATTCCTTTATTTATATATATATATATATATATATACACTGTATATATGAGTGTTTGTGCACTTGGTCCATCTTAACCTGACAAAGATCACATTGGGGTTGTTTGTAGCACTAAATGGTTAATTTAGTGTGCAGGCCTGTTGACTTTACAATATACAGTTCTTCACCTAGATCTTACAACATGATCAAACATAGATTGTGTCTTTGTATCTCAGATGTTACAGTACGTCAGTCAGGATGGGTGCTGCATTGCCTTGATGCATAATACTTTTATGCTGCATGATTATTTAAAGACTATGGCTCCTATTCAGAGTTGATTTACTTCTAAAATCAGGTATTTAAGTTGAAAAAGAAGAGGTTGAAATGGTTGTTTTTATTTAGGCCTATACGATTTACGCGCAGACCTGTAAGTTATACAAAAGTAAAATAGCTTAAAATGTTGAAATGAAAGACTTTCTGTGACATTTTCTGGTTTTAAGGCTATTTCCAGGCAGCTGCGGGTAAAACTGAAGTGTCTTCTAAAAGACTGCATTTACTCTGCTAAAATATTTGATGAATACAATACAAAAACGTCAGCTGTGACTGCAACCAAGCCAATTAACAATTTATATATGTATAAAGATCAATTATCTTTAAATGACATCTAACATTTCAAAAAACATGTTTCTAATTTTGAACACTACAATTAACATTCTATTACTATTACTCAGAATATATTAAAATAATAAGAAGTTGACTTGACACCTTCAACAATTCATATCAAATTAGTTTGAAATAACTAATGCATAGACGATTTACAGACAGATTTACAGACAGGTTCACATCTGTCAAATCAGTAAGAATTGCACATTGATGATTTGGTACAGTATAATCCAGTAACTCTAGTTTGTGCTTGTTGTTCTAGCAATGATTGTTGGTAATGATCTTCAGTATCAGTCAAAATGTAGCTATAAATATCTCAACGAGTTAAATGAGAGCGGCATTAAGTGATATTTTAAACCGCACGTCATGATGGCAACGTGTTTTAGCATATTCCAGCACAGAAACAATTTGTAATTTTTTAAAATATCAATAGTCATTATTCTAAATGTAAAATAATGCACAATATTGCACAAAGGAAACAGTTTAACATCTGAATCCAGAAACCTCTGCAATTTACCCTTACACACGACATGTATTTTCTTTGTAAGGGCAGGACTGGGAATTATATAAATAGTATGGACATGCTGTATCTCAACTCTGAATAGAAGCTTAGGGAAATCAGCAATCAAATGACACATTAATTTTCAAGTCATTAAATAGGTAAACTCATACCGGTCAAAAAACGATCCCCAATATATTATTGTTTCATCAACCTACCAAATTGGGAATCTCTTTCATAAAGACTGCCGACAATGCAGCACTGACTGCGTTAAGTGAAACGTTGGAATAGTTACACAGTTCATACAGTATGACAGTAGAAATGCTGCTTGCCTTGCATCCATATTCAAGCTTCTGCTTATGCAGGAATGGTTAGATGGGATTTGGAGATAAGAAACTTTGGAGTTGAGGTGCCTGACCAACTCCATTCCTGCCTCGAACCCTGGGTTCTGTGTTGGAAGCAAGGGAGGCCTGCCTTCCTTTCCCCCCTTTTTGAGGCGTTCTGGTAGTCAAGGACGGTCGGAACTCCTGCGCCTTTTTTTAATGCCCACTTCACTGTTCTCACCATGCTTGATACTGTCCTCCCTTCTTCTCTTTGTCTTCCCAACCTGTGGAGTAGACATTACGGACATTCTAAAATAAATAAATACATTTTTATTACACAGTATTTATATGAAATTTTAGATTTAAAAACAATGCTAAATAGCAAAAAATTCGAGAGAAAAAAACAACTCTTGTGAGATAATGCATTTTTAAATTAATTTGGTACATATATTTTATGTACAAAAACAAAAAAAGGAAAAAGGAAATAGTAAAAAATAAAAAGATTAGGAAATTAAAATAAATTATTTTATGTATAAGAGATACTTAATAGAATGTTTAAAAAAATTAGAATATAAAAAGTGAGATATTACCACTAGATGTCAGTGTAATACCACAGAAAGTGAAATAATTCCAGTGCACATAAAATGTCTTGTGAATCAGTAAGTAATCAGTAGGTGACAAAAATAACTGTAATCCAATCTGACAGCAAACATCTACAAATTCTAATAATCAAAAAAACGGTTTGTCTTTGCATAAATGTAAAATGCTTTGGACTGGTACAAATATTATGGTGTTAAATAATTGTTTACAAGGTTCATTATCTACATTGTGATTCACAGACCTTGGCATCATGTTCTGCGAATTTCTGGAACATGTTGGCATAGATCCTCTTGTCTCGTTCATGGTGTTCTCTCATCTTGCGTTGGCAAAAGGAAATCTGAGCACGCGCTGCTCTGTTTGAGGGATTGACTTGCAGCACTAGCCGAAAGTCCGCCAAGGCCATGCTGAACTCATTACGGAGGAGATGGGCTTCCCCACGACGATATAAAGCTTTTTCATTCTTTACATCCATCTCAATGACCTAATACAAGTGGATTTACAAACACAGTTTTGTTCATGTCGTGTTATCCAATTAAAGCAAGCACGTTTGTTATGGATAAACATAGCTAAGCACCACAGGTGTTTTACTATAAAATATAAACAAATGTAAAAAGGGATTTCTGTGCAATGCTGAAAACTACATGTATAATTTGACAAATTGGAAATCCCTACATATGGTGATTTCTTCCAGTGTAGTACATCTGTCTAACTTACTTTGTTGCAGTTCTCAATAACATGGGAATATTCCTTTAGTCGCAGATAACATAGTGCTAGGTTGAGTTGTGACATCAAAAGAAAATCTTGAATCTTCTTCTGTTGTTCTGCTCCAACGCCACACTCCATCTCAAGCCAAACAACTATGCGATGGTACTGGATTACTGCCTGGTAGACCAGCCCTGCCTAAAGTTAGAAGACAATAAATTGCTTAATATCGTTTTAGCATTCTGTGCTTGAATGAAAACATAAAAGACTTTCAGGAAAAAAATCTTCTATGAAATACTGGAATCCAGTGTACCTTGAAATATGTATTCCCTTTAATTTTAACTACGGCCGCCAATTCCAGCTTCTCGTTCAAGTCCATTTCCCAGAATTCTTTGGCCTTTGAAAAACACTTTAGTTAACATCACAGAAATCTCACTGCAAATTAACATTTCTTGGTATTCAGCTGACAACTAATTATCACACAAGCATAAATGTACTTGCCTTAAATTAAAAATCATCATGTGATGATAGTATACAAAGTGCATTTAGCTACGGTAAAGGCAAAGCTCACCTTTTTAAAGTCTTTAAGGGTGACTTCATATACAATATCTTTGTTTGGTCCAATATTGAACTCTGTTTTACCTTCTCTGCCAAACCCATACCTATAAAAAAAATCCATAAATACATACAGTATGTTGACACGTAGCAATGTACAATCCAAATGTAGTCTACAACAAGCTACACTTAGTATAATTTTTTGAATTGTTTCTTGCAATTTCTGTTATAGATTACAATTATTTAGAGTTGACCCCATGTTAGCCAATTTAGCTAACATCTGAATTTTGACATGAATGTCCATTTGGCATACCCATAAAAGGGCACTGAAAATCAGGACTTAATTAAGCACAGAAAACGGTCATTTTGACCATATTATATACTTACTTAGGTTTTAGGTAAAGTACACAGCACTCTCCTTTCTGCATCTTATCCATGGCGCGGTCTACTCCCAGAGGAACACCTTTATCCACAGCCTCACCAACAATAAAGCACACATCCCTGGAGTCAAACAAGCGACCCCCACAGCTTCCCTCCAGGTGCACTGTGGAGTACATGGCACAATCAAGGTACACTCCATGATATAAAGTTATAGTACCCCTAGAAGTTACGAATTCCAAAGCAATTTCAATCCTATTTTCCTATTTTATGAAATGAAATTTTATGAAATGAAATGTCAGTTCATTATCACATTCAGACATTCTTTAGTCTGTTAAAGAGTGTAGTGGTAATCCTTTCACTGCGCAGATCTAATAATCGAATGACCTTGGGCATTCTTTGATCCACAGCAGTGCTGTGCAGCAGATAATCCATTATATTGGAGGAGGCAAAATCCCCATAAGACAAAAACAAACCAGTAAAGAGAACACGTAGGAGTGGGGTTCCCAAACCTGAAGTCAGGCCCTTGCAAGACTTCTACCAAACTAATGTACTCATAGTCCCTACAAATATTAAGGGACCATTCAATTGTCCCTACCAATAATTTCTATAAGTGAAATGCCATTTCCTTGTAGATAAAAAAATAAAAAGATTTCACTGTCACTTTGAACATCCCAGGATTGTCGGACATTCGCCCTTGTAAAATGAGAGGGGGAAAAACGGTTCCCAATTTCATTGGCCTGGAAGCAAATTATGAAACGTGTGTTCTGATCGAGGTACAGTAAAATACTACCAATGTCAGTTTATGCAAATAAACTTTAAAAGTTTATTTGACATGATAATAGAGTCAATAGCCTATAATTATTAACAATGTTGTGGAACTCGTCTTGCTAATTAAACAAATATAGCAACCCATTTCATTGCAAGATCTTTATAACTTAGGCCACAACTGCTATTGTCTTATTTATTTATCATAAGCGTCACATGTCGTGTATATAATATGTATTCACAATCTGATTTGCACATCCCATCTTTACCCTCTCTTAGCTTCTCCACAATTGCGCTCTTTTTCTCTCCATTGTTGTAGTACAGTACTGTCAGTAGTGTTCCGATTACTACAAAGTGAGACTGTTAACATTCAATATGAGCATATATGTTTAGTTTTTTATTTCTTCTCATAGCTTGAAAGTCAAGTCAACTGAATAGCCATTCTATTGTTAGCTTTAGAATGAATATTTATGTTATATTTATGGTAGCTGACATTAGTGTCTCAAATACTGTTAATATTGTAACGACACGAGTCAGAAACGACAGCACCATTTTCGTCATATTGGGAGAGAAAATCCCACTCCTCTCTGAGCAACCCATTAAAAGCCTGGGGAGGCAGTACACGGCAGAGCTTACGGACAAACAGATGGGGAGAACCGTGATGAAACAGCTTTCAGAAGGCCTGGCAAAGATCGATCAAAGCCAACTCCTAGGGGAGTACAAGCTCTGGTGCTACCAATTTATGCTCTACAGGAGGGTGACGTGGCCACTGAAAATGAGTGAGATTCCCTCATCCATAGCAAGTAAGATGGAAGGAAAAGCCAACGCATGCATCCGGAAGTGGTTGAGGCTGCCACGGTGCCTTTCTAAAACGGACCTTTTCGGAAGGAACACCCTCCAGCTGCCGCTTCAATCCATCAGTTTGGGATACAAGCAGGAAAAGACCAGGCTTGTTCTCGAGTTGAGAGAGTCCGCTGACCAGGCTGTAAGGAACGCAAAACTCAAGGATCGGACAGGCCGGAAGTGGAACACCCAAACTGAGGTCGACAAAGCCGTCAGTCGTCTGCAACATCAAGAGATTGTCGGCAGAGTCCAGGTAGGAAGAGCAGGGCTAGTGTGGGGGGAAGCACCACGGTTCTGGTCCAAGGCCAGCCACAAAGAGAGGAAGCAGATGGTGGTGGCAGAGGTGACAAGAACGGAGGAAGAGCACTACAAGATCAAGGCCGTGTTGCAGGGCCGACAGGGATGCTGGACAACCTGGGAGGGAGTTGTCAACCGACACATCACCTGGTCAGACCTGTGGAAGATTCCACAGGCAAGACTCAGCTTCCTCATCCGTGCAAGCTACGACACGCTTCCCTGTTCTCGGAACCTTCACCAGTGGTTCGGGAGTGAGGAATGCTGCACACTCTGCAATACCCCTAACGCAAGCCTCTAGCACATCTTGTCAGGCTGTAAGCTCGCGCTCTCCCAGGGATGCTATAGATGGTGGGGCTGTCAACTATTCGCCTTCTGAGGGACGCAGGAGTGACCAGAGGGACCCTAAAGAAGGCAACCAAAGAGCTAGCGGAGGAGGCTGAGAAGGGGAGCTTTTGGTTCTGGCTGAGGAGGAAAGACAAGAGCTGGGGAAAGAACAACTAACCTATCAGCTGCAGGGGGTGAAAAGGAGATGCCCTTGTCACTGCTCCGCTACAAGGAGACGTTCCAGGATCAAAGGGGCGAAACGTTGGTGAATGGTGGTTCCGGGCTGATGACCCTGCAGCTGACCCGTGGGCACCGGAGGAGGTGCGACTGGCAGCAATGCCTAGCAGGTGTTCCATCTACCTGTACATTTCACTAAAATACTGGGAATAATTCTAACACTTTTAAAATTTATGAAATGTATCTACAAGTAGTAGTCTGTAGTCTGTATGTGAATGAATTTTGCGTTCACAGTCAATATACCTCCACACCATGTCCATAAGTATGCATATGCTTGAAGCAGCAAGGGTATCGGCAGTAGCAGAGATGTCCCTAACAAATTTCAATCTAAACCTACACACTTGAGAGTCCTGGTTCATCAACATCTGAGGTTTCAGATAATCTGCAGTTCATGCAGAAACAGCAATGCGAAGGAGCCGTTGGTTAGCCTCATAAGGATGCAGCAGTAGTTGGGGCTAGGTTTGGTTAGATCATCACAAAAGGTGCGTATTATTGGGACTTGTTTTCAGGATGTTCCTAGGTGGTAAGGGTCCACCACATTTGGGCCTCAGAAGGCTAAATACTCCAGGTCTAGTCAAATGGCTAGCACATTTGAGCAACATCGCAAGGTTACCAACCATCAAAGCCAATCATATTCACCAATTTCAAGTGTATTACTTCATCTATCTTGAGCTATTCCAGAGAAGCCACACAACAAAGGGTACACCCAAAGACTGACGTCATGGCAATAAAAAGCAATATTTTTTCTCTAGTGTGAACGGAGGTCAGTCATGACAGCATGTGGAGTAAGGAACAGAGTTGTGAAATAGGCTGTCTCAATTTGTCCCGCCGTTCCACTGATAGTGAGTCACTGTCTACAGAGCAAAGTGATTTGATGTAATTTGTGAATAAATTGAACTGGGTTGTTCTCAACAATGAGACACTTATTTCTTAATGTAAGGAAGGGCTAATCACCCAAATTTAATTAAAACACATTTGTGGCTTGCAGTGACTCTAACCAAGGAGTCAGGCACTGATTCGAATCTTAAAACAACTGTGCATTTTGACGAGGACTAGATGAAATGTAACCAGAAGAAACACCTCGCCTTTTAATCCCATTTTTTAATACGCCATTTTGCAGACAATTTTATCCAAAGTGACTTACAGTTACAAGTATTAAGTAGCAGGTAGGGGTTAGGCATCTTGCTCAAGGATGCTTACAGGTAGGCCGTGTTGGAGATCAAATCCACTTTTTGGATCGATTATTATTTGTAATTAGTGGTGGACCCGCTGCACAGGTAGATGTTACGGGCGGAGGTTGCTACCCTCCTGGAAAAAGGAGCCATCAGGGTGAGGCAGGTAATCCAGGCAGGCGATTAGTTTGCCACCGTAGACCTCAGGGATACCTACTTTCAAATTCTCATCTTGGAAGGTCACAGGCGGTTCCTAAGTTTCGCCTGCGAGGATAAGATACTCGAATTATGTGTCCTCCCCTTTGTGATATCGCTGGCCCCTCGCAGGCGCCCCCTTCACCAGGTGCATGGATGCAGTCATGGGGCCTCTGTGGCAGGAAGGACTTCTAAATTATCTGGACAATTGGCTGATATGTGCCAGGTCAGATGAACAGGGTCACCGCTATGTGGTCCAGCTCCTAGAGCATATTCAGGGCCTAGGTCTTTACCTCAACGAAGAGAAGAGCAGGCTGGTGCCATGTCAAGTCATGGCCAGTTTCTCGGCATGGTAACAGACTCCAGGACCGCCACTGTGTCTCTTACCCGGGAGAGGTAAGAGGCTCTCATTTTTGCCGGGCGGGCAAGGGTCACATGGATACTGTGTCTGCGGCTCCAGGGGCTGATGGCAGCAATGGTCCAAATAGTTCCATTGGTACTTCTTTACATGCGTGATCTATTCGCCTCCAGCGAGTCAACCCACTGCTACCTGTTCTTCTCCCTGGGGAGGGACAACCCTCTCCTCGGCACAGACAACATGGTCCATCAAGAAGGCCTTCTGTATGCATTTCCCCCCTTTGGTCTCCCCCCTCCCCTCCTGCGGAGAATTCAGGAAGCGGAAGTGCAGCTAGTCCTGATAGCCACGAACTGGCCTCACATGGTCTGGTTCTCAGACATCCCACAGTTGATATGTGGGGAACCATGTCAGCTCCCAGTCCAGAGGGATCTGCTTTCAGAGGCCTGCGGGGGTTCTTGTTTTACCCCTTTTCCCAGGGGCTTCGGCTTTGGGCCTGGCCCCCGAATGGACCGGCCTCTTAGCAATGGGTCTGCCACACACAGTGGTGCAGATCCTTCAGGGGGAACGGGCTCCATATACGAGGGCATCATACTCATACCGGTGGAGGGTGTTTGAGCTGTGGTGTGGGGTAAACCAGGCAGATCCATTTATGCGTGTCTCTCAGGAGATCCTGCTTTTTCTGCACGATCAGTTGGATAGGGGGAAAGCTTCATCGACCCTTAAAGGTATGGTGGCTGCCATCAAAGCAGCCTGTGTGGGGAAATGCAGGATTTCCAAGGATTGTAGTATCCTCATTGCACGATTTTTGAAGGGCGCCCAGTGACTCAAAGCTCACATTAGAGCCCTGGCAGTTCTGCCTTGGGACTTGGAGTTGGTCCTGGAGGCTCTGCAGCACTACCCTTTTGAACCCCTTGAGTCAGTGAGCCTGAAATGGCTTTCACTTAAAACAGCGTTTCTGTTGGCAGTGACATCTGCAAGAGAAATGGGGGAAATGCAAGCCCTATCAGTTTACGAGGGCCATCCCAACCCGGCCTTTCTTCCCAGCTTTATCCATTTGTTTCCCCGCAAGCGGAGGGAGAACAGAGGCAGAGAAGGTCCTCACTTTGCCCTGTTAGACCACTAGAGTTGTACATCAGGCCCACACAGGCCCACACAGGCCCACAGGGTAACAGACCAACTCTTTGTGTGCTTTAAACAAGAGTGTCTGGGTAGACCACTGTCAAAGGATAGACGTTCATATAAGGTGGCGGGAGTACCAGTGCCACGTGGAGTACGGGCACACTCCCTGTGGAATTGCAACCTCCTGGGTGTTGTGGAAGGCGACATCTCTAGCAGAGATCTTCACAGCAGCCACTTGGTCAACTCCCTTAAGTCTCAATACGATAGAGAACTGTTGGTTATGTGGTAACCATTGTTCTCTTAGTGAAGAGACTATCTCTCCACCTTGAGGTCACGCAGAATCAGGTATCGATCAAGAAGAACCAGAGTGATCACGCACACCTGTGCCTTATATACTAGTGTGTCTTAAATAATTATCCACGTCATCTGTCAGGTGGGGACATTCCCCGTACATATGGAATATGTAGCTGGGTGGAGAGATAGTCTCTTCACTCAGAGAACAATGGTTACAAAGTAACCTATTAATTTCCTATTCAAAACTTAGTTACACTTCATTCACCCTATTTGCTTTGGGAAAAAAATATTTTGAAAATCTGTTATGATCACTACTACTGAACTAGGGGTCAATTTGAGACACAACTGTAGTCTTTTAACATCACAACTTACCTTCAACAGTTGAGCCATCATTGGGGTTAGTATAACCGTCCCCTTTAACCTTGATCCGTCTTGTAATGCCACCATCATCTGTAAGCACCTCTCCCTCGAAGCTCAGTAGCTCCACCTGGGAACATGTAAGCTTATGATTACCATGTTTACAAGAAAACTAACTGTGTGATGCAGGTTTATTGCTGAGCATGCCATACCAACAAGTACAGTGCTCACCTCAAAGAGTAGTGATGCATTGGGAGGGATTTTGGGGGGATTCCCAGCAGATCCATAGGCATATTCTGGCCTACATAATAGCGTGCATACTTCTCCTTTCTGCATGGATAATATGGTAATATCCCAGGCCTTAATTACTTGTCCTGAGAAAAAGTAAAAACAATTCATTTTTAAAGTGAAAGAGTTTGATCATATATAATACTAACTGTGAAGGATTTTTTTAAATTGTAAGAGTAAAAATAGTGAGAAATTAACATAGTTGGACACTATAAAATAGTGTGCTTCTATAAAAATTTTGGTTTACCCTTTCCCAAATTGAAGCAGAAAGGCTCTTTGCAATCGAGACTGGAGTCAAACTTTTTTCCATTGAGCAGCTTGCCAGTATAGTGCACCGTCACTTTATCTCCGATCATAGGTCTGTCTCCATCCACCCCTATACGTTTTATGACCTGCAAACACAGAGAATAGCATCCATTTCCAATAATTACACTTTCTAGGAATAAAATGATGAGGAGACGTATATGTGAAAATCATGCCAGGATGAAAAAGGACTGAGTCATTGAATTTCATGAAAACATCAGTCAAGTGATAAAATACCTTGAGTACTCCTCGGTCTTTATTAGGTGTTATATCAGTGCCCTTTGCTGCAAACACAGCTGATTGACCATCCCCTGACAAGTCCTTATCAGTGGTCATCTCTGCATGTGGACAAACACAAAAGCCTGCGTGTTAGTACATATTATATCTAACCTCAAATGCTTACGCTCAGGGCATAATATTGTGAATTCCTAAATGTTTATTTCTGCATTATTTTGAAAAAGTACAACACATATTGAGATTTATTTTTATGCCCTCTTGTCAATAATTGCAACCTTGTAGCATTTGATTATTAATATAATATTCCCCTGCCCATATTTAAGTTTGTTACAATGGAAAGTGAATATTGCAAATATGGATTACAGTCAATTGTTAGTCAGGTTGCGTCCTTTTAATAAAAATGTGACTTAGCATTGTGAATTAGCAAGTGAATTAGCATTTACTTTGAAACAATACATGTTTGTTTGTTTGTTTGTTTGTTTTGTGTCACAGGCACAAGGACATTTAACATCTAAAATTAATATTAAATGTTGGTTTAAAGATTTAAGCTTAATACAGACGCAAAATAATCTGCTCACAAGAACTAACAAAAAATCTCTTCAGTTATAAACAATTTACATTACTATGGGTGCATACGTTTTTATTATGCGTTGGCAGTGGGGGTATCAAAGTCCTATTGTCACAGTGCCATGCTCCTTGTGTTAAGGTGCACAAGACCGGAAGTGGTCAAGAAATGGACTAAAACAACAATTATTATAGCAGAAGTAAGCGATGTCTGAATAGTGTTGTTTCTCCACCAGTCACAACTAACTAGAACGTGTAACTAGAAGCAAATTGGATCTCTTAGGAATCTAAAAAAAACATTTAATATCTGACATTAATAACCCAACATACTAGACATACTAGACTAACCTAAACTTTCCTCACAGTTCTGTATATCAATGTGTTAAATAATAGTATAAAATCCAAGCACAAAATTATATATCAAATCACAGTCCGAATTTGGTTAAATAAAGTTATTTTAAGTTTATTTTTTCCCTACATTACAAACATTCTGTGTACATAGAAATAATATACATAATTGACAGTTGAAATTCACCACCTTGTGAATGTAATGATATTATTTGAGCATTATAAGTTGCAAGTAATTTATGTAAACAAGTGTACCTTTCCAAATAGCAAACCCAATCATGAATTGGTGTAGGTCAAAATGTAGAATTTACAATTTAGCTGATGCTTTTACTCAAATTGACTTACTGTACAAAATATATTGAGGCCTGTTGCTATCTATCTGGGATAATAATATTGATGGCTAAAATAAATAGCTAGCTAAATGATGGGGGTGGGACTATTAATAGGTTTTGGTACGGTATACTTTGTTGTCTGAAATAGATCAGAGATTTTAAAGAAAAGGTACTAAATTATATTTTATTATTTAAGTAGAAGTATGGAACTATAAAGCATACAATGCTCCCGTCACACTGGTGGAAGTGTGTTGAGTCAGTGGAAAAACAGTATCCAAAAAGAAAAAAGGGGGGATCCTTGGAATTGGATATTAATGGAGTAATATAGTACATTTAGAGGCTGGATGTGCCACTAGAATCTATGTAATTTTTTGTTGTCAGTGCCTGTCGCTGTCGACACTTGTTTATTTGCACCAGAGCCGGTACCTTGCCAGTAGGGATTATAGCATTTCGAGTCCTGCCACCACCCCACTCATTTTATGTTTAATTAAGTTTTAAGTTTACACAACTAACACCAAAATGTCCTCCCTACTTAATTATCCTTTCTGTTTATTTCAGGTTAAGGCAAATTACTTTAGTACATTTTAAAAAATGTGATCACTTTCATGATCATCACTACTTTTTGCTGCTAATAATAGTATACAGTATATACAGTATATGTCCAAACTACCTATTGTAGTGCTGGATAGGGCTTTCATGTACAGAACATGATGTACGTGATGCTGCAAGCAGCGTATTTTATAACAAATAGAGGAACCCAGAATTTATCTTAAAAATAGAATTATAAGAACGTCATATACAGAAATTGCATGTAAAATAAACCGTTAAAGAGTGCTAAAAAGAAAAAATGACCACCCTTAAGAGTTAACTGGTTATAAACAATGTGTGTGTGTGTGTGTGTGTGTGTGTGTGTGTGTGTGTGTGTGTGTGTGTGTGTGTGTGTGTTTGTGTCTGTCTGTACGAGTACATGAACACCATGTTCTTTCTATTCTGATGTCCATGGTGCAGGCAAGTTTAACCAGTCATAAACACACCGGGAATGAAATCACCCATCTAAAATATTCCAGTAACAACTCAAATCCCATCATTCACAGCATACAAGCACACAGCCGATAAGAGATGCTTTTTTTAGAGAAAGTGAACCAAGTATGGCCAGCCAGCACACTATCGCTGTGATGCAGTCAAAGTGGTGTTCCCCGAATCAAAGACACGAGTCAATAGTCAGTAAATGCATAAATAGATCCAGACGGTCCTAGAAGAATCTAAAGTAATTCTTCGCTACTGATCTACATTACAATGTATTTACAACATATGGTGCGTTAAAGAGACGGATGTATAGTATACAGCAGTGAATGAAGCATTGTTTTAAATAAGGAAGGCATTCTAAACCTGATTCTGCCCTGGGTACGTCAGTGGCTTAGAGAGGGAGTAGGCTGTTATTGTAATGTAACACAAAATTATGACTCGCCTATAATTTGCATCCACACACAGATATTACCTATTACCTAAAAAGTGTGTTACAAGGACAACGTGGGATTCACTAGAATTATACCATATTCCCTGTATAAAATGAATGTGAGCGAACTAAAATACAATGAATTTAGCTTGGATTGGTATGGTATTTTCATATAAAAATTGAGAAAAGTTTTATTCTTATTTTTATTCAGTCTGTCCAATTTAATCGGACAGAAAAATGTATGACTAGACTAAAAATATGAGTTATCTTCCTTACACAGTCTACACAGCCTTACATCAGTTTTAAGCCTCCCTCTCTGTGCTATCTTGTGCTAGCTTATAAAATTCAAAAATAAAGATATACGTGTAAATCATAACAGAAACAAAAATGTGTTAACCACAGGGTCAATAAGGTCAGATCTTGAAAATGCATCAGCCTTAAATAAGCCTTATTAAACTTGCTGTTAATGTTATGTGTTTCTACATAGCCTACTCTATTTGAAGGCTTTTTGTCCATATAGTGAAGCAAATGTTTCTTCTTGGTAGATTGGGCAAAATACATTTTATTTTAGGAAATCAATATTCAACTTCCAATAGGAAACAGCATAGGCTATTGGGTACCACTAGTGTTTGTCTGTAGGCACACACTGGTGAGAGTCCTTATTTGCCTTTGGCCACCAGCTTAACCTGAAGTACCCACCTTTGTCAAGTGGTAAACCAAAATTTAGTCGTCGCTCTAGACACCTTGCCCATCAATAAAGTTAGATTTAAGTAAATACGAAGTTCGTCGAAAAATAGGCTACTTAGGTGACATGTCAAAAGACTATCGGTTTACCAAGGAGGTTAAAATGAGATCATTTGAACTTCCTTTTGTTGACTTTTATCCGGTCTACGCTTCTCTCGATTACAGTTTAAAATGAACGGACTTACTGTTCTTTATTCCCCTTTAGTCTTCAACGATACTGTTGCTGTGATCTGATGAAATTCCAGCCGGTATCGCAATGGGTTACTCGCATCTATTCCCCTTAACTCAAGCCCGCCCTCTCAAATCCATGGTACTGAATGTTCTGGCCATAGTTTTTTTACGTGCTGCCTAGTGACGATCAACATGGTCGAGTACTCACCACATGGAGCAGAGAACACAAATGACACTGAGGAAAGAAGGCGGGGAGAAAGAACGGGGAGGGTGTTTAGTGTAAAATTAAGGGCAGGTCTTGGAAAGTAGCCACAAAGTAACACAATGTTCCGGCTGCACTGTAGCTGCGCATGATGAGAACACTGTGTTCCAACAGACACCCTGACCTGTAACCCGTTCTGTGCCGAGCGCCGTGTAGCTGCTCATACTAGAACATGCTGTACTGAAAAGCATAGTGTGCGCGCTGTCCTCACTGGCTGAACAGTAGCCTACATGAGTAGCCTATTGGTCTGCTGTACAGCTACAAGGTTCCGCGATATTAAAATAGGAAAGCGCCATCGGGAGAAAATGTATTTAATTGTATTTAATTGTAGACGGATCGGAAGTAATGCATACTTCATAACGAATATATTGCTAGATAGTAAAACAATAAAAATTTCCTGGCGGTTTATTATAATAATTTTTTTAGGTTGTTCTCTGGTGAACATTATATTTGCGTCATGTCAATCAAAATATAGGCAAAACAAGATTCAAACAATTGTTGAGGGCACAAAAACTGGTAAATAGCTCCCTCACTCCCTAGTTGATAAAACTTAGCTCATTATATCTGCGATGCAAAGGGTTACCCCTATATTTGTTGTCTATTTTTGCGTTTGCTTATCGAAGCAAAGATAGTTGGGCTGTGTCTCTTCCCACTCGCTTTCCATGAAATCCAGAGGCACATCAGTCAGCACGACAGAGGACATCATGGCAGAGGGCTGCATATCACAATATTAAAGCAGCCCAATGTTGGAGATACAGTGTAGGTTATAGGCATAGCTATAGTACAGCATTGGGGAAGTGTACACCTGCGCAGTATAGGCTACTTTGTAGAAATGATATTTTAAAGCATAAGCCTTTTCTTCTCCTCGAGGACTATGCAAGTTGACCTAGGTAAATATTATTTGCTTTCTCGTGCATTTATTACTAAAATATTGTGCTTTTTTATTTGCCTAGTTTTAAGTGTGAAATAAGCATGGCAGAAACTATATTTGCAAAAACGAAACCTATACTGTATGATTAGTTACATCAGAATAACACATATTAAAGGACCAGTGTGTAATATTTAAGAGGCTCTAGTGACAGATATGCAATATAAGATTCACAACTATGTTGTCAGTGGTGTACAAAGACCTTATATAATAAACCATAATATTGTTATTACCTTTGAATGAGCCAT
>JAODLI010000020.1:37415-64708 GCA_027575585.1 Percopsis omiscomaycus
CGTGAGTGACTGGCTGTTTGCAATTCGCAACAATCACCACTAGATGTCACTAAAAACTACACACTGGCCCTTTAAATGTTAAATTGAGGTGAAAACACATAAGTAAAGGCATATTCATCTCAACCAATAGAGGGTGCCAAGTCGTTTTCATCCATGTTTTAGGTTGATCAGATATTAGGGAAATTAGTATACATCTGCTCAGTCACGCTCGTAGGCTTATGGTTTGTATGGTCAAAATATTACGTTTGTTACACTGAATATAGAACACATAGTCTTAAAACGATGACTGATAAGATATGAAGTTAGGATATTTTTGTTGATTCATGTTAATATAATAAACCACACTAATTTAACTGTGACAGTGGTGCACTGTGTATGTGAAAATTAGACTCATTAATGTCTTCAAATAGTCCTCGAAACACCAGTTGAATGCTAGTGCATTGAAGTGCACAGTATGTCCTTTGTACTAAACCAATGTACAGTATTTTAATTGTCATATAATAGGCTAGGCCTATGTGTCTTCATAATTACTTGTGTTGCATGCACACAGTTCTTGGAAAAGCCGTACACATATTATGTTTAGAATCTGATTAATCTAGGGTGGTGTCTTGTAGTGTAGACAATTCTACAGAGAGAGGTACAGTATTAGCTACACCAAAGCCCTGGCAGGGAGTCAGTGGTTATGGGATTGATCACAATGTGTTTGTTAATTATAACAGTGGCATAGCAAAGCTAAACATGAAACCCCACAGGAATTTCATCAACAATAAATAATGCTGAAATTACCGTTTAATATGACGTGTTAGTGTGGTACAATATAAAAGAAAAATTAGTATGAATTCAGGAAGGAAACAAAAATAATGCTTAATTCAGAACAATGCACCATTTTGTGAATTTAACTGATATTTCTATATTAATTGGAAATGTGTACATATTCAATAGCCTACTTATTAAAACATGTTTACTAAATGTGGTAACTGGTACAGAAAAACAGTTAAGAAATGGTTGCCCTAATGACTGTAAATAGGGAGAGTTCATTCAAGGATACAGTATGCGCAGTCATCAGGAAGTGAAACAGAACAGAATGTGCTGTACTAATCTGATTGAAAAACACTGCCCTGAGTGGATGCATGAAAAAAGACAGTTCATTTAAACAGTGTAAAGGAGACTCCTAAAAACATGGAAAAATATCATACTACGGATGATATTTTGCTTATTGACATGAAAGACAAAGACAAAAGACAAGTACTATTGAAGTACCCATTGCAGTCTTGTAAACGTGATGTGGCTTAAATGAAGCCAAGCAACATAATGCTCATGTTACGCACATCAGAATAATCTCCTACCGGATCCCTTTTATCCATGATCTTTCAACCTTTAGTGCAAGGTCCAGGCTTAAGAACTTAAGTCTTGTTCATACCATAACCTTAAATAAACAGTTTCTTTCCTACTGAAGAGTAGAATGCATTATTTTATATTTTAATTCAGAATTGCTCTGAAACTTTTAAAAATTACTAGTAGGTTAAAGGCAAAGACTTACTATAGCAACTCTTTTTAAAAACTCCTGTTTTGGCAGAAGATGTTGTGCCAAGTTTCATGTCAAACAGTGGAAGCGTCGCGAAAATACTGTTCAGCAGGTTCGCCGCCAAACTTCGAAAGCCCATTACTACGTAACCATTTCGCTAATCAAAAATCCCTCTGATAACTTTTGTGTGGCAAAATTCGTGGCATGTAAAAAAAAATTTTACGTTTCCATAATATTTAAAACTGCCGAAACATTCGGCAGACAGGAAATTACGTCACTGAGTGTGTCGGACTCTGAGGGACCTGAGGATTCTGGAGTTATGCGTCAGTTAAAGATTTCAAATTGATTGAAGTTGAGTGTTGACATTATAAAATCAACCGCTGCAGTGAAACTTGTAGGGGAGATTCAGGATACTAAGGGGAAGTCACCTTTCAAGTTACATGTCAATCGGATGAGGCATCTTGAAGATACAGTGTCACGTCCCGATTTGTGGTTTTTGCTGCGGTTTCAATGAAATAACTCCATAATTGGCAGGATCGAGGTTCGGGACAGGCAGGGTAATTGGAAAACCGGGTAAACTGAAAACAGTTTACCTGAGGCAAAGGCAGGTAACGGGGAATAACGCTGTGACGCTTATTGTAAACAGATAAGATGAACTGGCACAGACTAACAGAAAACTAACAGAAACTAACTATTCCACGTCCCCTGTGTAGACAAGAAGACAAAACACTTTAGGACACAGGTTTGACACAAGACACATGAAACGTGGGGTGATTATGGAGGGTGCAGGTCAACAGAAGACAAACAGCAGAAGGCCAAATCATTTAGCCAATGGGGCAGAGGCCAATAAAAAAGTTGTTGAGGGTTTACGGGATTCCACTTGGAGGGGTAGGTCCTGAGTAGACAGCCATACCTAAGATGATACAGAGGAGCGGTAGTGTGGTGCCGACCCGCCTGTCGCCGATACCTGTTGGTGGATTTGAGCAGTTCTGGCACCTCCAGATGCGGCGACAGCGTTAGATAAACATCTGGGCAGAGGGCACGCTGACCTCTGTCTCTTCTTCGGGGATGAGGGGGAGCTGGTATCCAAAGGAACACTGAAATTGTTCAGTACAATTGCGGAGCAGGGGAGAGTGTTCCTGGAATACTCGATCCAGACAAGCTGTTGGCTCCAGAAAGTGGGGTTAGCCGACACATCCTGATTGGCTCTCTCGGATTGGATGTTGGACTAGGGGTGAAAACCAGAAGACAGGCTGAGAGACGACTCTATAAGGTAGAGTAGAACGCCTTCCAGAACCATGGAAGTGAATTGCAGTCCACGATTCTACACCAAGCTACACCATGAGCTGGGCCGTCTCCTTGGCAGAAGGTAGTTTGGGCAGGGGAATGAAACTTTCAAAATGGTGATATTGATATAAGAGGGAGGGAGACCGGTGACAAAACCCAGGGAGATGTGCGACCAGGGGCGATGGGGTATGGGGAGAGGCTGGAGAAGGCCTGCCGGCACGTGCCGCGGGATTTGGGTTTAGACCGCAACGTAAATTCAGAGCGCGTCAAAACAACTACAACAGACATCAACATGGAGGGGACTGAGATGGTTGCTAAATTGCCCTTTGTGTTAGTCTATATGGCGAATTAAGGCCAAAGTATACCAATGAGCGCTAAGGCTCTTCAAAGTAGCCTATACTATTTTCTCCTCTTGCGAACGCATGTCAGCACATATCGGCTATTTCTGCATGCAGCCAGGGTGCTTTGGAATTAGCGATCTTCATAACTATGTCTTCTACATGCACATTTTCAAAAGCACAACATAGGTGTGATTAACAGATTTGCTGAAAATATATGTTTTTATATGCCTTGAACATTAACCAAGACTAAAACTTCACACTCATGAGTTTCACTACACTCGGACATTTCCTGGTTGTTCAGACACAGCAAAAATATGCTACAATCAGAAATTTTCATAAATAATTTTTCTATCTGCACAAATTTTCACATGAACAATATTGTGCTTGTGTAGAGATTTGCTGGAAATAAATATTTTTTATATGCTTAGAACCCTGCCCAGCAATTTTTCGGGGCTGCACAGAAGTACCTACCCTGGAGTAGGTACTTCTTTAGGTAGGTACACAGAAGTACCTACCCTGGAGTAGGTACTTCTTTTGCCCCTGAAAGAGTTCCTACAGGGTTGGTTCCTGCAGTACAATTTACAATTTAGCAGATGCTTTTATCCAAAGTGACTTACAATTACACGGAGCAGGTAGGGGTTAGGCATCTTACTCAAGGATGCTTACAGGTAGGCCAACTCTGGGGCTTGAACCCATGACCTTCTGGTTGGGAGTCCAACGCCTACACCACTAGACTATCCTGCCCCCTGTAGTAGAATACCGCCTAAAGGTGCTGCCCCCCCCCAAAACAGCCCATGAGTTCATGCAGTGGAAAGGTGCCGAATGCAAACAAAGACAAATCTATTCAGCATGTCCCTGAGAACTTCATTAACCAATCTCTGGAACACCACTGGAGCACTGGTCAAACAACTCTTATTAAACACCTCCCGCAGATCATGATAATCCATCGGCACAGAGGCCAGGGCTCATGGTTCTTTTCAGGAAGCCGTCTGGACTTCGGTAGGGCAGCCTGTAAACAGCGAGCATGACAGTCTGCACCCCAAGCCATGATCAGTCACTGGGTTGTGTGTCTGGAGCCACGGACAGCCCAAAACGACTGCCACATATGGCGAGTCAAACAAAAGAATTTGGACCATCTTTGTGATTCCCGTAGACGCGTAAAACAACTGGGCCGGTGCAGTGTGTTATCTTCCCGAAAGAACGTCCACCAAGAGCTTGAGCATTCATAGGGGAGAATAGCGGACAAGTGGATATTCCCCACTTGGCCACCTGGGCTGTGTCAATAAAGCTTACGTCTGCCCCAACAGAGTGAGTCTCTGTGGGCATGGAGAAATGAGTGAGAAGATAAAGATATGAAATGATCCAAGAGTCGGCCCTTTTTACAGGACCCTTTTTACTGTGGGGCCTGCTGCCCCACAGTATAGACAACACCTGGAGTTGAGCCGGCGTTCACTCTCAGCTGGAGAAACACGGGTCCTGCCAAGCTGCATGACGAATCGGCAGGCCTCAGGTTTTCATAGCCGTCCATCTATCATCATGTGGATGGAGTGTGAGGAGAGCGTTAGTCTCTGAGGATTTACCGGGGGGCAAGCCCATCCTTCACTACCTCCGCCAACCAATGGAGAAAAGAGCCAAAAAGCACCTCCTTATTCCACTTGCAATCAGCTGCCAGGGTGGGAGAGTACACCATGTTGTCCGCAAACCCTGACAATTGAAGCAACTGGCGCCTCTCTCCCGGAACACGGCATATCAAAAAACCTTTTTATCTCCACCATGTAGTCCCTGACGATCGGCCAGGGACTGGAGTCCCTCCATGACATCGCAAAGCAGGTCCTCTTGTCGACCGATAGCGGTAGCTTCTTGGGCAACTGTGTTGCGGATCTGGTCGTGTCTGCTGGGTTTGTCATGGCCAGTTTGTACTATCACAGTTACAGGTGAGACCCAAGTGCAGACACGAAGACACAAAGCGTATAGGTAGTTAAGTATTTAATACCATAAGGAGCAGGCAAAATCAGAACATTGGCAGGCAGGATCAGTACAGGGACAGGCAGGTAATCAAAGTGCAGGTAATCGAGAAACCAGGTAATGGGAAATTATAATTGGGCGCATACTATAAATAGACAAAACTAACTGGCATAGACTAACAAATAACACTGGGGTATAGATACACATGAAGGGGAGAGAGGAAAGGGGCAACACATAGTGAGGGTGGAGACAAGCACAAGACAGGTGAACACATTAAGGGCAATCAGAGTGTGACAATGAAGAAATCTGATGACTGACCTACCTAAAAATTGAATGGATCATGATCAACGGAAGTCAGGTATAGCTAGCTACCATACTGTTGCATTACAGTTTGCAATGACTCAGAAACTAATTTTCTTTTTTTATAACCCACTGGCTTTTAGTAGCCTAGTCTTTATCTCTTTATGTATCTCAGAGCGCCAGATCACTTTTAGAGTAATATAACTCTTATTACATGTCTAATCAGTTCAATCCATTTTTATAATTTGTACATGTTTGGTTCCTATTTTATTGTTAATTTTATTGTTCATTCAAATGTATAAAATTTTAGAAATCTATACAAAATTTGAACTGATATGTAGGCCTATTGTTCATTTGTTGCAAGTTGAAGTATTAATCGCGAATACAATAGCAGTCGATATAGCCTACATTACAATATTGTTAATCAGTTATAATTTCTGATCTAATCAGCTATGATTCCTGAAGCATGACATGAACAAAGCTCTCGTTTTATCATGGTTTTATTCCGATCCCAGAGAACGCCACCAGACATACGCAAAAAATGCACCTCCCACTACAGCACCCCCAACTAAAAAACTCTTCCCACGGCCCTGGTGGTAAGCCGGTTCAAAGCACTTTTGATAAGTACTGACCACAACAGTCCGGGAACACCAAACAAGAGCTGCAGTTTTGAAGATTCTCTGACCCAAGCCATCATAATTTGCCCCTTGTCAAATCCTTACACTTGCCTTTTTTCCTGCTTTTAACACATCAACTTTGAGGAAATGTTCACTTGCAGCCTAATATATCCCACCCACTTGACAGGTGCCATGATAAACTATGAGTACATTTTTGCCACGACATTGTTTATTTTTCATCACGTTTTAGGTTTGTATTCTATATAAAAATGTATGTTACACATTTTTTTGCCCTTTAAAATGTTAACTTTTGTCTTGAGACAAAACATTGTCTGTCTGTTTGTCTTGTCGTGACCATATAATCAAGATAATCATATTGGCAATACATCTCTCTAGATAATCAAGATTATCATACAGGCTATACATCTCTCTAGATGTTTGTCATGTCACAAGAGTTTTTATTTGATAATGCCATGCTATTAATCAGATAAAATATATATATTTGGATTTGGCCCATAAAGGAGAGATGAACAGGCTAGATTTACTACTTTACTTATTTAATCGTTTTTTTGTTAGAATGGTTTTAGAACATTTAGATTTTTTTTTAGATGTAGTTAGTGCTTTTAGTGACAATACTTGCAGTGCCCCACTTGTTCTTTAAGGGGCGGTAAACAAAAGAAAGAGATTAAAAGAAGAAGGAAGCTAATAGGAATTATTACAGTACAGGCAAGAACGATCAATAAATTACTTTCTGGAATCAGGATTACATAATCTCCAGTCCAGAAGGTGGCGGTAGTTAAAAAACAGCAGTTTGCCAACTTCCACAAATCCCCAGAAGAAACTAAAATAGAAGAAGAAGCAGAAGCGGTCCTTCTCCATCGATACCTCGCTGCTTAGAGGAATTGCTACTGGTCGTGCGTCAATTGTTGGTAATATATATTTTGTTTTTTAAAAGTTACTTAACCTATCTGTCCAAGACGTATTAACCGATTTTACGTCGTCTGTTGTGCAACTCTAACACTTGCTGATATTCCTATGTTGGGCCTAGAACCTTCGATATATAAAAGCGTGTCTAACGTTAGCTTAGCTAAATTTATTTGCTTTACGAACAACAGCGTATTTTGTGTGTTTTAATACCTTATGTCACTTTAGACACCTACGTGCTTGCTGCAATGCGCGTCTTGAATTCTGGTTTTATTACGGAGTGTCACAGGGTGTAACGTTATGTATTAGCAACTGGAGGCATGTAACGTTAGCGTTTTAACTACGCTAGCCTAGCCCATAGACGGGCGGTCGCTACCCCTATCTAATTTACCCCAGTGTTTTATTTGAGCAATGTCTGAGCTAACGTTAAGCTATTGTGCGTATGTAGGACAGAACAGGCTAATCTTAGTTTGTAAAATTATTATAATGCATTTACTAATAAGTACAGCAATCATGGTGGGAATTTGGCGCCGATCCGTGCATAATGAATTGGGAACGACTAGCCATTGGGCCTATACTACTACAATCTTTAATATTGTCTCAATATTATCTCTGAATATCTTGCATTTATTTGAAATTAAACTGCATTAATTTTGCCCTCAGCCCGGCATTGGCTGCAGCCCAATGAGTATATATTTTGCCACAACATTGTTTATTTTTCATCACGTTTTAGGTTTGTATTTTTGACTAAACCTTTTATTATTATAAGTTTATCCCTTCAGTACACACTGCAATGGCAACTATTTTAGTTTAATGTATGTTTCTTTTACTCCCCAAACGTTTAGTAGGCCAAAGACTGACCAAAACCCATGATTTAATAGGCAGCCCAGTTTTGTGTTTGGTACAGTAGATTAAACAATTTTAACGTTTTTGTTGCATTTCCCCGACCATAATCTGATGTTGGCTCATGGAAATGTTTGCATTAAATATATCATTCTCTCTTGAATAGAAACAGAATCCATACAAAAATATGAAATGTGTACCAGTATGTCATTTGTGGTGCAATTTGCATTTTACTTGGACTCAATAATAAGAGTAGGTAAATACTAAAGAATTGTGTTCAGAAATGTATGTGACATTGCTAACATTTTCATTTTTTTCTTTCAGGAAAATCTTACCAAAATATAACTTTTGGACGAAATGGGAGGTATGACATATTCCGTTACTATTTTAACACTCCTGTTTATGTAGTATTGACAAATATATTTACCTTAAGCTTATGTGAGTAGTCATCTTAATTTAAAATTTGGTTCAATACGCGGTAGGGCTGCACTGCACAATTAATCGAATATTGATCTTGATCACAATTTTGGCTTCCCACAATTAAATTAACATGCTCGACTGCGATCTTGACTTTTAAAATGCGTGCTCTGCTCATACAAAACTCCGCTGCATATTAAATCAAGCGCCCTCCTTGGCCAGCGTCAAGTCAAGAAATCCATAACCGCGATGCTGTTATTTTTATTTAGTTTATATTTTGGGTACAATTTTATGTATATTTTGCTTCTAGGAGATGATGCAAAAATCACTTTTAAGTCGACAGGTGAGTGGTCTTCCTGACCAAGGGTGGTAATCCTGACAAGTTAATAGTCTGGTTGGACAATAGCACATCCTTACAATGTACTAGGTTATGCATGCCTGTGGCTTAAGCAAGTGAAGATTTTAAAAACTACTATTGTCTAAGTTATACACTTAAAATATGTCTCTGATTTCTCTTACCTTCTCAGATCCTGCTCTTCATCGAGATTGTCCCCTTGACTGTAAGGTTTATGTTGGTAACTTAGGTAATAATGGGAATAAGACGGAGTTAGAAAGATCCTTTGGGTACTATGGTCCCCTACGAAGTGTCTGGGTTGCCAGGAACCCCCCAGGCTTTGCTTTTGTTGAGTTTGAGGATCCCAGAGATGCAACTGATGCTGTAAGAGAACTCGATGGAAGGTAAACATTTCAACACATACTTTTTATTACTTTTGTTATAATCTCCGCACATTAGCACTCATGTAGTTATTTCTGTATCTAGAACTATGTGTGGCTGTAGAGTACGCGTCGAGTTATCCAATGGGGAGAAACGTTCAAGGAGTCGCGGGCCTCCTCCATCTTGGAGCCGCCGTCCCCGGGATGACTATAGGCGCCGTAGTCCTCCTGTGAGGCGCAGGTAACTCCTCTTCTTAACGGGGTAATCCTAATTACCATAATGAAACTGTCTTTGAATAACAGATTTTTCGCTAAAACAGGTATGGTATCTTGAAGCCCTGATGGTATTTCCATAAATGGTGAATCTGCAGAGTAGCTGCTGTATCAATGTGGTGAATTGTTGAAGATGGTTTGCCCCACTAGAAGTCATTGTTGCAGTGAGATTACTATTATCGTATTACTGCAATTTCCATTAGTGAAGATATGAATGGAAAGTGAAGTGTTTTCTCTATAGTATCGGAAGATGGATACAGCCCAGGCATAGCACACTATTTTATTTTATAACTTCTCAAAGTAGTAGTAGGAAATATCTCAAGCTAGCCGGTTTTATTGTCGGAAATTAAATGCGAGCCTATTTTTGGTGCCATTAAGGTTTTAAAAGAAGAAGTCTCAATAATCTGTAAATTAATCAAGTCTTGCTGCCAGTGTAATTATACAGTTGCTTTTATTTTGTTAGACTAGTTCTTTTTGAGATTGTCCTCATGGTGAGAATATTGCACAAAAATCATTCAGGGAGGCTTATGTCAGAGTAATTGTCAGGTTAGTGTCCTTCAGTTTAGACGAAGGTAAAAGTGATAATCTGCTAAATTTAAATCTCTTTAAGGGAACATTCTAAGTTGTAGTTAAACTTTATCCTTCATCAGTCAAAATGGCATGAAGAAATCATGGGATTTTTCTACAGATGTAAACTGTTTTATTTCTCAGTTCAGGTGCCATCTATAATAATAAAACTGAACCCCGTTGCAGAATCACCTCCACGCTTCTCACCACCCTCTGAGTCAGTCAACTAGCCTTCTATCAGCATCATGTGACTGCTGACCAACGTGCCCAAATCGGCTTGGCTTGTGTTGTCACATGACCCAGGCACACCGCCAGTCGTCAGGTTCCACCAACCTATTGGTTCCTGAGCACGCAGTTCCCAGCATCCTCCTCCAACCTTAGCCCAATCGCCAGCGGCCCACCTCCCATTATCTACAAAAAAAAGCATCTTTACTTTTCCTATTTTGAACACCTCTATCTACTCGGAACAGCCGTTGGGTTACCCCCCCCCCCCCCCCCAAAAAAAATGCAGGGAAAATCTACAGCTACCCCTCCAACCAGACAGCCAACAACTCCATATCTCCAACATTCGCATCATGTGGCAAACCCTCTCTGCAATTCGACCTCCCTCACCATCAGTCTGGCTTCCTTGCGTCATTTCTATCTTGTCCAAATCCCCCAGAATAGTAAGTTGCTTTTATCATGCTCTTTGTAGTATTAATAGGCTAATTAATCTAGCTTTCAAAGCTTAAATTCCCGTCTGCTGTTGTGTATTTTACTCTTCAACAGAAACCCTTCCCGTAGAACATATCTGCAAAGCTTAAATCCATGTGCAAAAAAGCTGTGGTCAAGAAACGGCTCGGTTTGAATATTTAAGATGGGTAGGAAATTAAAGGAAGCAAATTGGTTTCTCTGATATCATGAATGCATTTTCATGGCTCGACATTAAGCCATTTTGCACACTTCAATGAAATTTTCTGTGACATTTGTCCAGTGACAATTGGCATGTATTTGGTGGAATCTGAATATAGGTTATATACAGACTTTGTATCTGCAATCCCTGTAGTGGAATTGGGTAGCTGTTCTAGCCACTCTGGATCTAACAAATTACTTCTCAATTACTCGATAAATTAGATTTTAAGAAAGGGTTTCTGCAGTATCAGGATTTCTGGCCAGCTTACTAAAGTTGGCATGTTCTGGGAAACTTGTATCCACCCGATGGCAACAGCTCAGTGGGATTCTAAATGTTGGCAGTTCTTGCAGCCTTAATGTCGAGCCCTGATCTAAAATTGCACAGTTTTCACAAATTACCCCCGATTCCATAATCTGCGTCCAAGAGTCGCGTTAATTGAAAAAACAAAAATTGCCGTTAACACTGCGTTTAATGGGTCTGCAATGGTGAAGAAGAGCCTGTTGAGTCAGTGCTGCTTAATGTTTTAACACTTTCAAGAATGTCATGGGTTTCATTAGTGATGGAGAGAAAATTAATCCCTGTGACTGATTTTTATTTTTTACCTCACTTCTATCTTAGATCACCGAGGAGGAGGAGCTTCAGCCGCAGCCGTAGCAGGTAAGCATTTCTTAAATGTGATATTGTAATTTCAAAGAACATTTGAAAGCATCACACTAACTCCTTCTGTTCCCTAGGTCTCTCTCAAGGGACAGGCGGAGAAATAGGTCTCTTTCCAGAGACAGGAACCACAAGCCTTCCAGGTCATTCTCACGGTCAAGGAGGTAAGTGTATTTAAGTTAGTGTTGACTAGTCAGTCTTGCATTGCAGTTGCATTGTGTGTGTACAGATGGTGCTCTAATCAAGCAAACGGTGTTTTCAATCACTTTGTTTTTTGTTTTTGTTTTTGTTACAGCCGCTCCAGGTCTACTGAGAGAAAGTGAAGACTATGCTCCACAGTCCAAAATTCAAAATTTTATACAGTCTTTTTTTCCTTTTAGACTCCCCACCCCAAAGCCCTGCCCACAACCTTGTATCATCGCTACTTTTTGGCATTTCCCTAAGGGCCCGAGGGGAAGCATCCATTTGTCAATTCTAATCGTTTGCTTCAAAGAATGTCTCCTAAACTCCATTGTCATTCAAAAATGCAATTTCTATGAAGTCGTATCTTGCATGTTGAGACGGAATCCTGGGACATGGTTCTCCATGATCATCTTCTAGTTTGGTTTTAACTTGAATTAAAGTCGAAAAAATGTTTTTTAAAAATGTTTTGGCTTTGAGTCACTGTTTTATCTGACAAGATGCATAGCCTGCTTAATGCCAGAGAGCTAAAAGCAAGTCCACCGGATAATCTACCCTCAAGATGGTGGTTAAGTAGATGCAGCAGTACTTCTTGGAGTCTGGTGTGGTAGCCTCATTGTTTTGTAATACCGGCATATAAGGGTCTTTATTTAAAAAAATTAAACGTTTTTGCTCCATATTGGTTGACTAAATAGTATGTGTTGCAGTAGTTACTCAAAACGCTGTTCAATAAAATTAAACCTCACATTCCTTCTACATTGTGTCCTTAATACTTCAATAAATTTACAATATAGTTTAGCTAATCAAGCTGAGTATAACTATAATTGTAAAATCTTATGTTGAAGCAAGATGGCTAATTTGAGGAAATATTGTGGTTGTGGTGAAATGTGTATCAAACAGGAAGCCATCAGTTATGGTTGCAAAACTTTTCCATGTACAAAAAGTAGCTTTCACTGCAACGCAGTTAGCAAAGGCTGTACTTACAAACCTGCTTGACTTGTATGGACCAAAGATATACAACTTTAAGGTGAGCACTTTATTAGATTATTATTTTAGAATAAGTGCTTAGTTTTTTTTGTCTATATATGCATTCATTTTAATTAATTTAAAGGAATGGGATTGTTCTCCATTGAATACAAAAAATGCTGAGAATTTTGCTGAATTGTACGCTGCCTGAAGGTGTAGGCCAACTTTTTCAAATATGCATAGTTGCACTCTTGCATAACTTTTATAACCATTTGCCATGTCATGCCTTAGGTAAGAAGAATAGCCATGTCTATTGAGAGGTCAGGGAAAGTAAAAATTGGTCTGTCACGCAATCTGGATGGTATTCACAAAAATCCCTCTGCACCACAACACCATCTAGCAGAACAAAACACTGGATCAGCTGATGTGACTACATTGAATTACTCTGAAACTGTAAGCCAGTCCTCATCAGAAGTCAGGACAAGTAGAAGAAAACTTGGGTCCAGTCGCAGGAATAAAGTAGGCCTACAGAAAGATGTAAACTTGGAACCACACAAGATGAGAGAGGAAGTTGAAAATCCAGCAGGTGAAGCCTCTTTTGAAAAAAGCAGTGAGTTGCATGCTAGTACAAATGAAACATTGCTATCTTCTCAGCTATTGCACAATATTTTGCAGGAAGACCCTTCGAATATACAGCTAAAAAAGCAAACCCCTGATCACTGGAGCACAGAAAATAGGGCAATAATAGCAGAGTTAAATGAATCTATTATTGAAGAAAATAGAGGTTTACGTGAAAATCAAATGATTCAACAAAGGGAAGTGAGGCATGAGGAAACTACCCAGGGCAAAGCGAGGATTCACGCATTAAAATTGTCAGTTACCAAAATGAGTCAGGAGGAGATGAGTCAATTGAGCATGCAAGGCACTTCTTTGTATTTGCCCAGTATTCCTCACCAGTCATTACACTCTATAACAGCTTCTACAGAGGCATTTGTGGAAATTCCATTCCCCAAAAGTGAAGCTTCTTTAACAAATGATCATGTTGGAGAGAATGACAAAAAACTGGAGCAAATGATACCAGATGAAATCACACCTATAGAAGCCACTGGCATTGGGTGTATTGTTGATCAGAGTCTGAACACATTACCTACAGAGGAGCTACTAACAAATGAAATAATATCTAATTTCAAAGTATCTGAAGATACACATCTGTTTATACAATCCCATAACTCAGAAGACGCTGTTTATAACAGAGTACAAGGACAGGAACCATTGCAAATAGAAGAAATGCATTCACGTCATGACTTCACTGCTTCACTTCACAATGTTGATTCACAGGAAACACCCAAAACGGAGTTATTTGAACAACTTGTAAATGTGCAAGAAATATTAAATACAGAGAACAAACATTCAGGTGATCAAAGTGACACCACAACAGAAGAAATAGGCACTGGAGAAAATCACATATATAAAGATGAGGACCAATCAGAAAATGATAAAGTCTTTGCTCAAGATAGAGAGGTAGAAAGATTCCCAAGGAAAACAGAATCCATTGAGTCTTCTTTTCAAAAACAATCGGAAAGCGGTGTCTTCATTGGTGAGCAAACTAAATTGTTAGGGAAAAGAAGAAAGATGGGGTCAACTCGTATTAAACTGTGGAATAACCCAAACCAAACTACAGATGAAGGACTAAAACAGAATGAATGCAATGAAGAACACAGAGAGACAAGTGAGCTTGAGACCGCCAGAACTGTCACAGCTGAATTAAGTAAATCCACATCACCTGAACATACTGTTCATAACATTGAGTCCTCAATATCAGAAACTTACCTGTTTGATGACAAGACACATTTAAATCCTGCAGTCACAGGCGGGCAGCATTGTCCCTCATCTGAGGAAGCACAACATCATCTGAAGGAGAGGAATTCTCTGGAAGTGCCCTTACAGGACAATATTGTTAGTCTGGAAGAGCAAAGGACAAATGAAAAGACAAATCCACTGGAACAACAAGAGGAAAATAAGGACATTTCTCATTCTACTGAGGATGTCAAGAAAGAGGAAAGCTTCCAGGCACATTCAATGTTGCTTTGCAGAGACAGAAGTTCAGACATACAAGACATAATCAAGTCAAGGACAAACACTTTCGATCAAGTGAACGACAAAGAAGTCTCTCAGCACCAAAATCTGAAAGAAATAGTATCTGATGAGAATTATACAGAAAAGAAGCAGTTAATTGTGAGAAACTCAGCACAAGAAGAACTCAGCAGTCACAAGTCTACATATGGTACATCTCCCCTTTCTAGTCAAAATGAAAATGTCTTTGCTTATACATGGGATGCAGTTAAAATGGACCATAAGGAAGATCCCCTAAGGGAGTTATCTGACTCAGAGGTGCATGTTTCTGAGCAAGACAGAGTTGCTAATACAGATAAAATAGATGATGGACATGAAAGTCAACAAAGGAGTTTTCCTAAACCTGATCAGAACAAAGACGACGCTCAAGATGAGCACCAAGATGAAGTCAGGGAAGGTGATCTAAACACAGAAGTTAACATGCTTAATGAATCATCTTTAGAAGCAGATTTGAAACTAACAGTTGAGCCTAAATGTAATACGAGTGACTTTCAAGACATGTGTGACTTGCATGAGGAATTAGAGAACACAGAAAGTACCCAAAATGCAACAGACATAACTTCTGCATCTTTAATTTCAACTCAGACATTGAACCAAGATCTAAACATCACCATTAATATGGGTTTCGGTGAAGTTGTGAGCGACAGACAACTATCAATAATTCAGACGAGAGACACTGATGAACTTCACAAAACAGAAAGAAAAACAGTGCATTCAATTTCAAGTCTACTTGTTCAAAATGACACAACAGAAGAGGCACCTGAGGAAAAGAAAGAAGTCACAGTGAATTTAAAATTGGAGGAAACAGATGACACATTGCAAACTGGGATTGTACAAACTTTACCGAACCGTACACACAGACCAAAAGATCAGGACCATGAGCCAAACCCAGGTGTCTCTGCTGGTGAGCCAAGTCACACATACAAATTGTCAGGGAAAAAAAGAAAGATGGGGTCAACTCGTAGTAAACTCAGGAATATCACAAATCAAACAATGACAGATGAAGGACTAAAACAGCATGAAGATATGGACATTGGGATTAACGTGAGTGGTGAGACAAGTGAGCTTGAGACAGCCAGAGCTGTCACAGCTGTATTAAGTAAATCCACAACACCTGAACATACTGTTCATAACATTGAGTCCTCAATATCAGAAACCTACCTGTTTGATGACAAGACACATTTAAATCCTGCAGTCACAGGCGGGCAGCATTGTGCATCTGAGGAAGCACAACATCAGTTGAAGGAGAGGAATACTGTTAGTTTAGAAGGGCATAAGACAAATGAATTAATACTGGAAAAGGACACGTGTTTGTTAGAAATTGCTCAAGAGAACAGCCAAATTATGAAAGACATTAGTTCAATCTTAGACAATAAGAACATGTGTCATTTTACTGAGGAAGTTGCAAAAGAGCAATGCTTCCAGGCACATTGCTTGTTACTTTGCAAAGACAGAAGTTCAGACATACAAGATATGTCATATCAAGAAGACCTAATTGTGTCAAGGACAAACACTTTAGATGAAGTGAATGACAAAGAAGTCTCTCAGGACCAAAACCTGAAAGTAATAGTGCCTGAAGGGAATGATACAGTACAAATTAATCCACAATGTCACATAGAGTCACAGGTCCTAATGGATGTGCAAGTAGAAAAACGATTTGGGGGTCCAGTAAATTACAATCCTTTGACACAAGAGGAATTCAACAGTCAGAAGCCATATGGTGAATTGCCCTCTGTTAATCAAAAAGAAAATGTCCTTTCTTACACATTGGATGCAGTAAACATTTTTCATAAGGGGGCTGACCTGAGTGACTTATCTGGCTCAGATATACATGTTTCAGAGAAAGATGGGGGTTCTAATGCAGATAATATGTCTGAACTTAAAAGTCAACAAAGCATTTTGTCTAAACCTGATCAGAACAAATCTGATGCCAAAGATGTGCAAATAAAGTCTACAGGGAGGAGGAGAAAAATGGGTTCCACTCTCAGGAGTCTAAGAGGCAGGAAAAAAGAGGGGCCAAAAGACCACCAAGATGAAGCTATTGAAGATGAGCTGAACACAGAAGTTGACATGAATCCAGAATCATCCTTTAAAGCGGAGTTGAAACTGAGAGTTGAGCCTAAATGTAATAGTAGTGACTTAGAGAAGACAGAAATGACCCATAATGCAACAGACATAACTTCTGTATCTTTAATTTCAACTCAAACCTTGAACCAAGATCCAAACATCACCATTAATATGGGTTTAGGTGAAGTTGTGAGTGACACGCAACCATCAATATTTCAGATGAGAGACATTGATGATTCCAAAACAACAGAAAGAAAAACCATGCACTCAATTTCAAGTGTGCTTATTGTGAGAGAAGAGGCACCTAAGGAAAAGAAAGAAGTGAATTTAATATTGGATGAAAGAGGTGACACATTGCAGACTGGGATTGTCCAAACCTTACCGAACACTACACACAGACCAAAAGATCAGGACCATGAGCCAGACCCAGGTGCTGGTGAATGGTTAGACTCACAATGGCGTGCTCCTCAAAATTATGTCAATGTCCAGGGTTGTAATATAAGGGAAAGTGATAATAAAAAAGTAGATCAAAATTCAGAGGAAATTCAAGTAGTACAAGAAGAAGAAATGAAAAATAGCAGCTTGATAGCAGGGAAGACTTCTGCAGTGCACAGCGTAGATTTTGAAATAAATAACTCTACAGACAGTAGAGAAGCTGAGAAACAAGCTAAGAGGCTGCTGAATGACATTCAAGAAACAAAGAACACAGAACAGGCATTTCACAAAACAAGAAGTGAGATCAACAATACAAGCCAAGAGTCCAGTCCAGCTAAGATGAGAAGAAAGCTGGGCTCCACACGTATGAGCCTCAGACCCAGAAAGGAAAACTTGCATACAGAAAAGGAGGATGATAATGAAGTGTTGGAGCTTGCAAAGGATACAGAAAAAAACAGAATGTCTGAACCAGGGCCAGGCATCACTGTACAAGAGTTACATCTGGAAACACAACTCATACAAGGTGCCACTGCGCTGGAGAGAGAAAACATATTTGAATCAATGATGGTGTGTGAGTCACACTTAAAACCTATGGCCCACCTGTCAGATTTAGGAAGTGAAGGAAAACAAATAGGTCACTTAACTCTAAGTCACCATTCAGAATCAGAGGCTATTCCTGAAAATGACACAACAGTCCCATGCAGAAGAAGGAAAATGGGATCGAACCGCAAAAAACAAAGGCAGGACCACAAAGAAGAACCACTTGATAGTGATAACAAAACAGATGCGGGGGGTGCGAACGATCTGAAAAGCAACACAGAGGAAAATGCAGGCTGTAATAAAAACCAAAAAACAGAGGTAAGAAAAAGTTACATTTTTCTGAATTCAATATTTATAGTTTTTTTTCATGTGAATATTTTGTGTAACTATTGTTTCATGTTCTACATTTCTGGCAACACAATAGTATCATTATATAGAGAAAAGAGTTCTCTAGTTCTACAATCTATAATTGGGCTGGTGAAATTGTCAATTGTATGCAGGCTTTTAATACAGGCTGCTGAAGGCACACATTTCACATAGAAATAAAAGGACACTCCCTAGAACCTATCCAAAATGGTCTGATGTGAACTTTCATGTTTACTCAACAAGTTGCAGTATTCATACAGTCATAATACTTCAGCCCTCTTGTTTATGGATGAGAGCAAAATATATGTATCATGCATTGTTTAACCACCAGTCTATCTCCCTTTTTGCATTTTTAGGTGGCTACTTCATATGACGAAAGCCAAAATCAACCCTCAAATATCAACACAGACTTAGAGAGGTAATGCAAGTAATTGAAGATTAAGAATGAGGGATCATTTTCCTCCACTGCTCAAAACAATCTGATGATATTTTCAAAATATACAATTTAAGACCATGGTTTAAGGCTTTTAAATGTATTAGTCAACATATGAGTTTGTGATAGTTATCATCCTAGAAAAAGGGTGTTACAAAGGGTTACAGCAGCAAAGTAAATGATGTGTACATAAAAAGATGTAATCCCATATACTGTACAGTATGTTTCACCTTAAACACTGCAGTTCAGCCCATTTGCCATGGAGAAACCATTAACAAAGTTCTGTAAACCATCTGACTCTAGGGGAACAGCATGTCCATTGTAATAGTTTTTCTTTCATTATCAGTTGGCAGGTAACTCAACAGGTGACTACAGTTACACTTAAAGGAGACCAGGAGGAGAGAAAAGAGAGACAGCCTTCAGGTAAACATGAACGTACTGTCACAGTTCCAGATGAAGTGATGTTGAGGGCATTGTAAGGTTTCTAAATTTAAAATACATGCATATACAGTACTTTCTTAAGATTGCAAAATATGCAGTATAATGGAAGAGTGGTAAAGAAGGAAATCTGATTATGACTCCCTTTCTGCAGGTTATTCAAAAGTAAGTGACGGAAAGTGCTACAACGTGGTGTTAGTTGGCAATAGCAACGTGGGCAAGACTTGCTTCATGAGAAGGGTCCAAAGGGGGACATTCTCTTCAGATTTCTGCTCCTCCATCGGTATATTTTTGATATTTTGGCTATGAATACAATATATCTAAAAAATATATAAAACAATATACCTAAAGATGCTTAAATACTTTTTATAAACACCATAAACCTTAGGCATTGATACGTGCATGAAGGCTGTGACAGTGGATGGAAAAACAGTGTCTTTATGTCTATGGGATACAGCTGGACAGGAAAGGTAAGGAATGCACAGATCTCACAACCATAGCAAATAGGAATTTAATACATTTTCATTCGAAAACCTTTGGGTGAGTATAATGAAAATGATGTTAAAGCATTATGCACCATTTCCATCTTGTCCATTAATGTATTATTTAATATACTCCAAAGGTTTCGCAGTATTACAAGACAGATATTTCATAAAGCCCAGGTGTTCTTGTTGATGTATGACGTCACCTCATCTGAGAGCTTCTCTGATGTTCGCTACTGGCTTAGCTGTATTCAGGTAAAGTGTATTTTAAGACTTGCTCTATGTTCCATTGCTGTCTCTTTGTTTATGACTAAGAACTAATAATTAGTCTTAATAAACTAACTAAGACTAATCATACGATGTATTTATAAACAGGTAAGATTTCACCTTGTAGGTTATTGACTCCTAGTAATTCCATTAATGAAAATGTGCAGTGCTTTTGAAGAGTGCAACAATATAGGTGGTGCATTGTAAAAAATGTGTCATATAACAAATAATAGAGCATGTCCAAAATACAAAGCTTTTTTATTGCAGAAAAATGTTTGAATGCAAATTAATACAGAAACCTGCTTTCATATTTTGCAGGAAGGAGCTGCTGAGGATGTGATCATTTTAATTATTGGCAATAAAAATGATTGTGAACGACAGGTTCAGTCTTCTGATGGGGAAAGTCTAGCAAAGGTACATTATGAGAATTTACAACAGCTTTTCTTTTTTAGGTAATAATAATTAACCTTTATAGCGACTGTATGAGTTACTGAAAAGTATTTATTATTCAAACCCACCTTTATTAATAATAATAAATTCCTCTTTTACAGGAACACAACATTGACTTTATGGAATGTAGTGCGGCTTCAGGTGACAATGTGATTAAGTGTACAGAGACTATAGCAAGGTGCATAAATCCATCCCATATGCTTTTGTTTTATGCCTTTACTATTATTTAAAGTATTATCTAATGTCCTGCTGTTTGTCATACTTACACAACTCTTTGTTTTTGTTGTTGACAGGATATTGAGTAAAAAACACAATGCAAAAGAGGAAGACATGATATTGCACAAGCCTCAGACGAAAAAATCATCTAGCTGCTGCTGATGTGTTGCTGTAGAAGTTGATTTTTGTTTTTGTAACATTTTTTTTTTAAAGATTTAGTTTCTTTTCCATCTAATGAACCAAATAACATTTAATCTTTGAATTTCAAGTATTTTAAAATCTACTAGCCATTGTGCTTGAAAAGCTTTGCGCATAAATTAACCTAAAATCTTAAAACCATGAACACTTACTAACATTATTTTAAAGTCTCCTGTTATGGGAAGTATATTTTCATATAGTGTAAACATTCATCATACCTGAGCAGAATTATTGTAAAGCCTCCAATTGCCTTAAAATCCCTGGTTTAAAACTAACTATTCGGAAGTTACCCAATGAAAGGTTGCTACAACTGTGCATGAAAAAATGGTTCATGCATTGAGCCACTAGGCAATAGTCGTCTTTTACTACATTGTATTCTATGGCTTTGAGTTCATTATTTACAAATCAGTTGATAAATATGCTAATTAAAATGTTTAATTAACAGAATTATTGCAATGATCTTGAATGATACACAATGCTAAATTACTGTACAACAGATGTTTGATTTAATTATTCATGATGTTGTTAAGCACATAATTTGAGAGTCAATTTTACATGGCAGGCAGCAGGACTAGTACAATTACAATTAGGTCATTTAGCAGATGCTTTTATCCAGAGCAATTTACAATTAAATGCTGCTATTACATGGAGCAGAGTTAAAGCAAAAATCACAAATACATTTTCAGTTTCCTCATTGGGGAACATTTTGGTGACCGGCTGAGTTTGTTTCTACAGTTAGGCTCTTCATCTGTGTGCCGGAACGTTTCAGTTTTTTAGATGCACGATACTTTTGAATGGCAAGCATGACATCAGTAGCGGTCCAATGATGATGAGTTAAGGCATCCTCTAGAGTAAAGACACCGTCGCGTGTGCGCCGCACTCCCCTGCATACTGCTGTGCTGCGCAGCTCTAATCCTATCTCATGCAGTACTTTGCGCAAATATTTCGGAGTTTCATTTACACACTGCACTTCTGTAAGAAAAAGACAATGTCTCATTTTAATAGGGAGGAGAGGGAATATTTTGAAACAGTCATTAGGTTTTCCGTATTGGTGTATTAAACTAGGCTTGTGTTGTGAGCTCCACAGAGTTTCAGTCTGGATCCCTTCCATTTAAAACCAGTCTTGGTAAAGGCGGTTATTAGCTATTAAGTTTATCATATTATATTTATTAGCTATAAGTTATTAGCTGGAGATTGAACCACCCTCAACCAATTAGACATTGACTTTTGAGCACAGTATGTTATATTAAGTTCAATGAACTTGACAGTTCTAGTAGTAGTAGTAGTAGTAGTAGTAGTAGTTTTGTTGTTGTAGACTGGGCGATGGTCATCGCGGGCTGATAAAAACAGAAGCAATCATGCTCTGTCAGGCCCACAAGATTCAGCAAAAAAGAACATTGGATTCTATAATGTAGCAAACAAACATTTCATTCAGTTCAGAAAGTTCACTAAAAAGCATTCGTTCTGTCTACTGAACACCCAGGGACTTCTTGCTGTTGTCATCAACTAAACACTGATTGGCCAGTTATTTTCTAACCAGGAATGAACAGGTTTGAATGGAGGGCATCCAGACTGATTTGGACAATGTGGAGCTCACAACGCAAGAATGGTCTCACAAGGTTAGTATATAGCTCTGTTATAATAAATGTCTAAAATGCTGAAATTATGTGATATATTGCAGAGAATCAATCAATCTTTGAACACATGTCCAGTATAAGATACTTACCTAACGTGAAGTGGGGTGGCTCAAAATGAATACAACGCAAGCCAGTCAAGATAGGGGCAGATTTCCCTTCTGGACCCAGTAAACCTTGCACAGCCATCTCATAGGCTTCCTGTGAGCTCATATCCACCTTTGAATACCTGCAAGCAATATCATGGCTCCTTAAATGTTTCATTTTTCATGAAAATGACATGGTATTTGTGTGTTTAGTAAGCTCACATTAACAAGGCCTTTTGATTAGCTCCCTGCAACATGGCCAAGACTTTCTCAAGCTTGTCCTGGGTAATATGACCTGTTGGACAAATGAACAATATCAATTTAGAGATTGTGGGAGGGTAAAATAATCTTTGCTAAAATGAATGAATTAAAAGGGCACTGGAGAGAAAATAACAGGCTAAATGTGTAGTTTGATTACTAATCTATTACATACAAACGTACATTCATTACATATTAGAATATACTATTTAGCCTGCAGAAGTTTTACTGTCACACCATATGTGGACCTTTCCACAATCCGGCCTGTGTGTGAGAAATCATCTGTTGCAATCCCAAATTCACCCTCCAGAGTGTAATCCTGAAACAAATACAAATCTATGTAAGTCAGATGTTTCAAATTTCAAGTTCAGGGGTATATTTCACTAGTGGTGGGCAAACAAGCTTACCCTAGTTACGTTTGTTTTGTAGAGGTCATTCAGAGCTCTGTTTCCATACCCAACACCCAGAACTAAGTGTAAAGCAAGTCTGATTAATAAGAGAGTAATGAGAAAATACATGTGCATAGTGTGGGTAATATATATATGTTGTCCTTCACTCAATAAAAACTTACCTAGAACACCAGAAGAAGGTTTATCTAGACGATGCCCTGCTCCAACTCTGATATGCCTAAACTCAGGTCCAGTTACTGTAAAAGATAGGCACTTTAATTCCCACAAAGAAAATTGAAGCAAATAAAAGTGAGACAAAAGCAAGAATCAAACATGTAGACATACACTGAGCCACATCTACATTAAAATCTAAAGACAGGGCATGCAGTAAAAAAGAGAGCATTGCAGCAAAATAAACCCACCCAGAGGATGTCTGGCCGATACAGCCACATTAGTTGCAGTGAGGGTGATTTCACTAGGACTTTCTTTCCCACCACCTGGTTCTGGTAGGAGCCTCACCGTCTGAGGCAGGGGCTGTGGTGGAGTGGTGTTTATACCTGGTGAGGTAACAAAACGAGTAATATTTTCTTGGTTTCAAGATGGCGTTCATAACTGTGTTCATCAAGCTGATACATTTAAATTTCATAATCTCATATGAAATTCATAATCATATTCATAATCTCAATATTGCTATATGTGCAATTTGGTGTGCCGTCTACCGTCTAGTAGACTTGTCTCTATCCTGTCTCGGACGAGTTTCCAATGTACACCCGGTGGTTTATAGACACAAAACAATCCCTCTAATCGACGAAACATTCGAATAGATGGAGTTGCCATTATGTTGTTAAGGTTTTGTAGCTAGCGATGTTTCCTGGTTAAATCACATTGCGTTAGAAAGCTTTTGAGTAGGATGTCAAACTATCAACAGGCAAAGCAACATTACTCTATAACTATAATCTGTGAAGAACATACACGTAAAAACTACATTAATATGTCTACAAGGTGACCACAAATGTTCTGGTAGTCACATGTAAACTCGTGTGCATAAACGTAAACTCTCATGCGTAAACGTACCACTGCACATCACACTGCCATCTGGCGGACTGGAGCAGCTAGTTTGTGTGATAGCGAAGTGCTAAGCGAGCGGAGTTGTTAAGTTGTTTGTTTGTCCTGGACCTTTACAGAACTACAGAAGTTTTTCTTAGTCTCGACTTGGAAACGTTGCCAGTCACAGAAGCACTGGGTGTCACGGCATGAAAAGAAGGTTATTAAACCTGCACAATACGTTTGTTGAAGCTTTAGGTAATGCTAACCTAGCTAAGTAAACGGGATAATGCGTCGGATGATAACAGGTACAGTATAAGTCTACCGAGCAGTAGTGCAACAGTAACGCTGCTGTTATAGGCTACATGCATTTGTTTCGAAAGCTCATGCTGTTTTGTGTAGTGGGGTGATGATTGCTTACTGTATGCGACGTAGCAGCATGACAGCATGTGTTCACTGAAAATGTACTCTTTTGACTAATTGCTTTCACAATCACAATTCTCCCATTTTAACCAGTCTAACCAAAATCATATGTGGCGTTCTCATATCGGAATTACCAAAGTGTAGAAAATAATAATAATAATGAAAAAGAATCAGGTTTTTGCATTTTTGTGGCTTATTATACCTTATACCAGGACTATATGGACAGACCCCGATTGATTGGCATCTCCCTGACTCTCCTGTCAGTTTTGTTGCACCTATTAAGGCAGGACAACTGACAACTTTATGATTGGTTCTTTTGAGTTGATGCAGTTTGCTGACCTTGACAAATTTGCATCTTAGCTTAGCTCCACCAAACTAAACTCACCTTTTCCAGCTGTCAATTCATGCTCATAGCACTCTCATAGAGTCAAAGTCAAAGCTGCTTCCATTAGTTCTTGCTGCACACACCAGCATCATGGTGTCGTGTTTTACCCCAGACTGCAATCATCATAAGTTTGTTATTTAGATTTTTTATTTTATTTCTCTTTACATCATAAGGAGTTACACGCTGGATTGAATTAATGTGGTATAAACCGCTTGTGTCCGTTGAGTGAGTTGTAGCGGCCATAGACTTGTGTGTGTGTGTGAAAGCACGCTAAAAATTATGTCGTCTTTTTTTTTTAAAAATGGCCATCACTGTCAAGACGAAAATAATAAATACTGTGTTCCTCTATTACATTTCTTATAGTTTATTTGTTATATTGTCAATAGAAATTTTACTAGTTTAAGTTCAGCTCCCTATAATGAAACACATCCAACACTGTAATCTAAACATAATGTTTTTATGGATTTTTCGTGTGCAAATCCTGTCGTCATGACACAGGGTTATGATTTCACATCAAGTCACCACCTATAACTCCTAATCTACATGCCACATCCATGACGCGCACTGCTTCCTGCAGCCGCAAGTTTGCATCTTTCAAAACTTGCGTGTGGAGGCCATTATTTGCAGTATATAAAGACTATAATGCTAGTTAATGGTAGTAATGCATAGTACACTTAACTACTACTACTACTACAGTTTTAAAATTGTTTTCAAACTTTAACCAGTTCATGGTAGTAATGCATAGTACACTTAACTACTACTACTACTACTACTACTACTACTACTACTACTACTAACCAGCCATTTAACCTGTATTTTTATTTAAATCTGCGCAGGTGTAAGGCGGGGTCCTCTTCAGTGGGTACTATGGGATGTGAAAGATACCCTCTTGAAGGTGCGCATATCTGTGGGAGAGCAGTATTGTGAGGAAGCTCAGAAAAACGGTGTGACCCTCGATCCTGTGGAGGTTAATGCTGCGTTCCTATCATCATATCGCCGCTATTCCAGCCAGTACCCAAACTATGGCATCGATAAGGACCTGGGTGGACAGGTTTGGTGGATAGGGGTAGTCCGAGACACTTTCTCCCAGTGCAGGATACATGACTCAACCTTACTCAACACAATGGCTCATAATCTTTACAAGAACTTCTGCAGTTCAGAGAACTGGGAGGTAAATAGTCAATTATCCTGGTGTGACAAATGCATAGAGCGAGTGATGCACAGTGCTTCTTTTAACCCCGTATCAGACCCCTTAACTTGATATTTACAGTATTTAACCTTGACTTCTACAGTATATGCGCTCTACTGTCACCACATACTGTATATTAGCATGATTTCTTTCTGGCTAAGAACAATTTCATGTCAATAAATCTTTCTTTTTTATTTTATTTAGTCATTTAATATTTTGTTGGACCGTGCAGTTTAACATGCATATATTTACATTTACATTTACATTACATATATAACATACATATACATATATGAATGTTTTTATACCAGCAGTAGGCACAAGTAATGGTAACTCTGTTATATACTGCACTTATATAATGCCTCTGCTTTCCTAGGTATTTCCAGACTCAAAGCGGGCCCTTGAGAGTTGTGCTCATCTTGGACTGAAATTGGGTGTAGTGTCTAATTTCGATAACCGTCTAGAAGAGATTTTACATGCTTGTGGTCTACTGTCTTACTTCAGCTTTCTGATTACATCGGAGGCGGTGGGTGTAGCTAAACCTAATCCAGTCATCTTCAAAAAGGCGCTTCAAAAGTGTGGAATACCAGCCACTAACGCTGCTCATATCGGGGACCACTATGTCTATGACTACCTCACCTCTCGATCTGTGGGCATCAATGGATACCTTTTAGACAGAAATAACCTGCACCAAGCCTCTGACATGCCCCCAGAGCATCGGCTTAGCTCCCTAGATGAGCTACTTTCACGCTTAAAACAGCACATGGCATGATGGCGGGGTTCCATAAGGAATCAGTGCAATCCATTTTACCCAACTGTGGCTCAGTTATTGAACATGATATGGATGTACCTGATCTTCAGTGAAGGGTGTGCTAATTTGTTCTATTACAGAATAGTGAACAATGCAGAATAATAATAAGTGTTTGCTTTGTTTTCTCTCACTTTGAATGTGTGAAATAAAAAAAAAATATTTACCAGAGAGAACAGTCTTTGACTTTATATCCTTCAAATTAAATTGGGTTAAATATTTATTTTTTTCATCGTCAAAGCAGAATATGAATGAATTATCATTTTCTGATTGAAATAGTACAATTGCATATTAGTTATGTGGGAAAAGTCGATGGCTTCAGCTATTGTGCACTTACTGTAGATAGTGAGAAAATCTGACCTCAAGCAATGCATTTTAGTAGCATCATCATTAGTTCAGATTTTATCAGTTTGATCTTTGCCATACCTTCAACATTAAAGTAAAGTCTGGTAAGAGATTGGTATGATGTGTTTCACTGTTCATGATTTATTTATTTATTAGATATTTACAAGGCATGATGGATCCATGTTCTCATTCTGTTTACGCTCCCACAGGACTGCCGCATACTGGATGTTTTTCCCTTT
>JAODLI010000020.1:70473-84706 GCA_027575585.1 Percopsis omiscomaycus
ATATAATATATATTTAATATAGCTCAGTATATGCACTGATTTATATAGAGATTTAAATATAATTTTCGCTCTTTTATATAGATTCTTAGATTGCTCCCGCTTCTTTTATGTGAAAAGTGATTCAAAAAAATCGACTCCGTCTAACAAATGTGTCACAGCTATGACAGGTGTGACAAGGGGTGTCAGGTGGAAGCCATTCTATTTGCGGTTATTAATATTTAGTATTAGATTAATAGCTGTAGTTTTTAAGTAATTCTTTATTTACAAAAAACTACGCATGCCGTTAAAATAAAGTGATATATTACATTATTTATAGTCTCTCAAAAAGTCCATTCTTAACTTCTGCAGTTTGTGCCGTATACAACGTAGCCTGAACTGTACATTTGTTTATTTTTTTTAGATCATTTTTTCCCCAACTGTATCTTTATGTGTGTAATTATTTTTGAATGAATTGTAAATTAATTCTGTATGTCCATGGCGGTCTTAGAGAAAATGGACGGCAGTAGCTATCATTCAGAGTTTTATTTGGTTCAAGTTAACACCCACACTGATTTTGGAGATCTCATGCAGCAATTGGACCATAGATTCAGAAGAAGGGATGAGGGATTTATTCATAAACAGGAAGTGACATCACCGCACAACAGGAAGTGCAAAAGCTCTGGTGTGGTGCTTAGGCTCACAGTACCATAACAATGCATCCAATGCTCTGTTGGTTATTTGGTATTTGTTATGCAGTAGCAAGATGAAGGAAAAATGGCAAATGAGAGGCATTCAGAGCACATGTTCAAATACTGAATCCGGGGCCAATAAGTGTGCTGCTCAAACCATCAGTGTTTCCCAAATCACTCTCATGACATCTCCTCACAGTGTTTCCTATATCTGTGATTGCTATTGGGGTGAGCAATATTATTGTTTCAATTGTAATTTATTGAGACCAGACTACAGTCCACTGCGACATAACCACAAATGTAACCCACTACCAACGCGAACTCCGCCCTTACAAGCGAGCGAAATCTTGCAGTTTCACTGAGATGCTTCTAGCCCTATAATTCTAAGCGTTTTAAGCAGAAAGCTTTAACGTGGCCCCCGAACGGGCGGCCGCCAAAATAAGGCAGCCAGCTAGAGATCATTGTCCATCAGCGTGGCATATAACACAAAAGAGTTAAAACACGTTTTCATAAATACTCTCGTCACATTCACTTGCATTTAGTTGCAGAGCTCATGATAATACATCTATAATATCTCCTGAGAAAAAGAGGTGAATTCTTCAAGCATTGCATACATTTCTAGGGTCTCTCCGACAAACAATGACAGTGGGGCAGGGCGCGGTTGACCCAGCCCCACTCAACGAGGGCAACAAGGGATTACAAGGCTGGTCTCTTTGGCTTCTCCACACCATGTTTTACCATCCAGTCACACATCTCTGCTTCTCTCTACCAACAGGTCACTAACAGACATTACAAACACGATCTGGTAAGATAATCTCCCTTAGCGTCATCCTGGATGTGTCTTTAAAAATGTGCAAAATACGGGGCAAAAAAGGTTTTACAAAAAACAAAGTAACGAAAACTAGACCAGCAAATACAAGTTGGAGAAAAACGTCAATGAATTAATGATATTTATGTTCAAACTTGAACAATAACCATTTAACTCAACTGAACCTTTCTCAGCCATTTCAGGAAAGTCGAACCTATTACAGAGAAACACCAGAAATGGGAAGGAGGTTGCCATACCTGTGAAATCCCCACCAACCACATATTCTACACTCTCAAAATGCCCTCTCACACGAAACTAAAGGCAGATGGTATGGTGCATTACATAGGTGAAGATGCTGCATACAAATTATAAGCATATATATATATATTTTTTTTTTTTTTTTGATTTACAGTGTTTTTTTCCCCCCAACTCTTGAAACCAACCAGTTTAAACCCATGATACACACAGACATTCCATTCCCATATTTTCCACACTCAGTCTCCAGGGCAGCAAAAAATATTTTGGGTTTCTTCCACTGATCCACCATGTTGGTGCTTAAAGCACCAACAGCTCCCACTCTATGTAGAGGCAACAATTAAACATCTGTCATTTTGGAAAGTATTGGTTAGTCAGTTTATCAACCCCATATCACTTCTCTTTTTTAAACAAAGGATTTATCAGAGCTTAAAATTTTTGACAATGTCACGATCTACCGGTTGAGTCACCGTTCTGGTCTGAGTATTAGTGTCTTGTGGACTATGATTATTCATGCAAGATTTCTGATCAAAACATGCCATCATGCAAGTCATTTCTATGCATTGAACAAGCACAATTATTTATGTATTTGTTTGGAAATCTTTCTGAGTAAATGTAAGCCCTTGGCCCGAGTTGATCCCTTAATAAACAGACCCTTAACCAATTGGTGAGAAAGGCCATGTAGAAAAAGCATCTTGATGTGGGTATAACAAAGATAAAATGACTAGAACAGTTAACTGACACGGGCAAAATGTTGAATATTGTTCTCTCTCTTTTTTTTTTCTTTTTTTTTTTTTTTAACCTTTTTGCATTTTTTGCCTCTCAAATTAAGTGGAGATACAAGTATATTCAGCATTAACAACCTAAAGAAAAACAAACCCCTCTGTTGCTCTGGGTCTTTTTTTCTATTTCACTCACCAGACTTCTTTTTGTTTGCTTATACAGAGTGTGTCATTTTGTTCTTCTATACAATTCAATACTAAATGACACGAAACCGCTCGTTCGACTGCTTCAAGACGATATCTCAGCATCGAACAGTGTCCTTGTTTATCCCCTTGCAACACTGTTTTCCATAGGAATCCATTACTTGCATCCACATCTTGGATTCCTTTCGTGTGTCTTGTTCATGCCTCTAAATGTAGAGTTTAATTGTCTTATCCTTAGCCCAGGAATAACTAAGCAATCTGCCTTCTATCAGATGTGTCTTAAGTGTCTATGTAGATTTTTCATTCCCCTTTTGTTAAGATCGTTTGTATTTGTAGATGCAACAGTGTCCCACAGTACTCTGATTACGTTTGGTTTGTGTCTTGGAAGTGTCTTCAAGCTGTGACGGGCCACGCTGCCGCTCTCCGCATCGATACAAGAACGAAGTCTGTAAACAAAATTATTGAATATTTTTCTTTTTCTTACTTGCAAATGAAATAATCTGTACATCGGTGTTGGGTTAGATGGTTTCCTCTCGCTTTGCTTGAAGTTACGTTATTATAATTATTAGTGTTATTACACAGGGTTATTAGTCCTGACGCCCTAGCATTTGGATTCCTTCACGTTTCGTCCTTTCTCTTTCCTCCCCCCCTTGCCCTCGTTGTTGTCGTCCTGTTTCTCCTTGTCAGGTTTGGTTACACTGTCATAAGAGGGGAGGGAGGCCGTGGAGGGAGTGCCCTCCTTCTTCCCCTCCTCCTGATTGGTCCCTCCGTTTTCCACCTTGTTGTTGGCCTGCCTGCGTTTGCAGATGAACCCCCGCCTGGCCAGGTGGGAGCGGTAGGCCCTCTGGATGATCTTGGCCGAAACCTCCTCCTGCTTGCGCCTCAGCGTGGTGGTGATGGGCTCGTAGGAGACTTTGGAGGGGTTGGCCGCCACAAAGCGCTCCTCCATCTGCTGCCGCAGCATGTCCAGCTCGCCGCTGTCGCCCAGCACGCGCTTGGTGAAGGCGAACAGGATGTCCAGGCAGTGGATGCGGTCGCCACTCACCATGGGCATATCCATGGCGATCAGCTCGATGGTGTTGGGCTTGGGCACGCGCAACGGGTGCTCCAGGGCGTCGGCGAAGTCCGACAGCTTGGAATAGGTGATGAACTGGGAGGCGTCCGGGTCGAACTTCTCCCAGATCTCGTAGAAGGTCTCGAAGTCGTCCTCGCTGAGCGGGTCGGCGCTCTCCTCCGTGGCCACGCTGAAGTTCTCCAGGATGATGGCGATGTACATGTTGACCACGATGAGGAAGGAGATGATGATGTACATGACGAAGAAGAAGATGCCCACGGAGGGGTTGCCGCAGTTTCCCGTGACCGGGGTGCCCGCGTTCTCCAGAAGGGGGTCGCAGTCCGGGTCGTAGTTGAGGATGGGCAGCAGCAGGCCGTCCCAGCCGGCTGACGTGGTGATCATGAACAGACAGATCATGCTGTTGCCGAAGGTCTCAAAGTTGTACATGTCGTCTATTCCTGCCCCGTGTTTCACGTAGCCGAAGTTGGACATGCCAAAGATGGAGAAAATGAACATGACCAGGAAGAGTAATAGGCCAATGTTGAACAGAGCAGGAAGTGACATCATCAGGGCAAACAACAGAGTCCTAATTCCTTTTGCCCCCTTGATGAGACGTAGGATTCTACCGATACGGGCCAGACGGATCACCCTGAATAGGGTCGGTGACACAAAGTACTTCTCAATCATGTCCGCCAGAAACATTCCTATAGGCAAACAAAATAAGAGGTTTAATAAGAGACTGAATGTGGCCACTTGACTGCCATGTTAAACAGCTGTGGGACTGCCACTAGCCACTAGAGGGAGATGGTCATACTTTAAATGCTGGCTTGTTGTAAAATAGCATCAGACTGCAGCAAACAGTGGAATATTTCCTCAGTGAAAGCATTAAGGAAATCATTTTACAGTAGACTTCTTTCCCAAACTGAACCAGAAGTCAACCTTAAACCGGATTTACAATTTGAAAGAAAACATACACAAAATTCACATTAAGAGGGAAGCCAGTTACTCCGGATTTCCTCCTTTGAATGCTTACCCACAACTGAAAGGATGACCACAACCACATCAAAGATGTTCCAGCCTATGGTGAAGTAGTAGTGGCGCAGGGCGAAGAGTTTCAGTACAAACTCAGTGGTGAAAGCCACAATGAACACAAAGTTGACCCAGTAGAGGATGTTCTCTGTGTCGTCCGACTGGTCATCTGTCTCCACCATCATGGTCACCATGTTGAGGCAAATGAGGATCATGATGGAAATGTCAAAGACCTGCTGTGTCACAAAGTCGAAGACCATTCCCTGGATGCTGTTCTGAGAAGGGGGGGAGGAAGGGGGAGCATTATTTTTTGGAAAAAAGCGTCTGCTAAATGCTGAAAATGGAAAAAATAGAAAAAAGAATTATTATGAGAAAGAATTTATATTAAAAACAGCAAATCCTTAGCTAGAGCTCCTCGTGTGTTTTAGAGAACGTCTGAAAATCTGAGTTTCAAAATCAGCTTGTTGCTGGAGGTTAACCGGTTCAACTGTTGACAAATGTACTAATTGTAAGTCGCTTTGGATAAAAGCGTCTGCTAAATGCTGTAAATGTAAATGTAAATGTCCATGCTGTAGTATTTTGAAAGTATAGCCTTATTTAAGCAAGCTACGTTTTCCAATTTAGGACTTGCTTTGTCTAGCAAAGCAAAACTCCAGGAAAACCATTCATGGTAGAAGCGGTGCCAAAAGATGTCAATCCAATTTATTAGCAGGCATTTGGACCACCTGCAACCTATCAGGAAAATTAATAAACACAAGAACTTCTTTCCTGTCATCATGAACTGAACAATTTAATGCCATGCTGATTGGCTCAGTTATTTTCTAACCGGGCCCAAACTGTTGATTGGAAGGTATCAAAATAATTTAGCAGAGTGAAACAATATAGAGCTCACAACCTCAAGAGGATTGGAGGTCTATATAAAAAGACTGTATTTACTAGTGGCCTAGGTATTGGTTTCTGTGGCTTCTTCGATCCCAGTTTCTTCATGGCGTTGTAATATTTCTTCTGTTCTTCTGTCATGAAGATATCCTGACCTCCAAAGTAATAGGAGAAAAACATACTGGTTACAATATGAAGCATTTGCCATCTCTTTTCAGTAGTAATTCAAATTTTTACTTTAAACTAATTTCAAAATGGCCCCTGCATTTAGTGGCTGTTGTGTTGTAACTTTAAAATAACAAATGTATAGATTAGATTAAATTAGATAAATCTTATCTTTTTCTTCTGCTGGTTGAAGTTGTCAATGATGACACCGATGAAGAGGTTGAGGGTGAAGAAGGAGCCAAAGATGATGAAGATGACAAAGTAGATGTACATGTAGATGTTGTCTTCATAGATGGGCTGTTCTTCCACCTGAGGAGCGTCACAAATATAAATATAGCCTCTATAATGTACATTTTATAAAGGTAATGTGTAGGTCAGATGCAAACGACATCTCACATTAATCAGGGAGAAAGTAAAGAGAAAGCGTGACTGGCCTACCCTTCTAGAATCTATTGCTGCATACATAATGTCCATCCAGCCTTTGAATGTGGCCTGTCATGGGGAAAACACATCATATTGAAACGGGTTCAACACTAACCAGCAGTGAGGAGCCAATCAGAGAGAAGGGAAAACCACGTTTCCTTACCACTTGCAGGAGCGCCAGGTATCCGGCCCCGACGTTGTCGAAGTTGATTTTGACATTCTTCCATCTGACTTCAGAGTAGTTTGCGTTGATGAGCTGGAAGCATTCCGTGATGTTGTTGACCACTTCGGCGTTGAAGTATTCCCCCTCTGTCTCGTTGTAGCAGTAGTGGTACTTCCCGGCGAACAGGTTGACGCCCATGATGCTAAAGATGAGCCAGAAGATGAGGCACACCAGCAGCACATTCATGATGGAGGGGATGGCTCCCACCAAGGCATTCACCACCACCTGGGCGACACAGAAAAGGTCATGGTTAGCGCAGGCTACACGTTACCAAACGTTAAGAGATGCTCACGCACAGTACAAGGATGGCGACATACATGCACACGCACATGCACATGCACATGCACATGCGCCATCTCTCCCTGAACAATACCCTCACTTCCAGATCGATTTCATTGCTATAAAATCTGAGTGGTCGTGCAGCCACAATGCACTTTATCCCTTTAACTTTATTCTCATAGATCTATTCACGATTTATATGCGCATTCAGGTGTTAATATTTAAGGGATAATTACAAGAGATGAAAGTGGATTTACAGCAGCCAGAGTTTATTAACTATAACTCCCCGACATCACTTAGAAACATATGCAGAGATATTTAGCACCTGGAAAGTGCTCTTACACAGCTTCATAGATGAATACAAAGTATATAGTATAGTTGGATCCACTGGTGCAAGGCACTAAAATAATGTGATAAATTGTTAAAACGCAGAGTAAACCCCAACCTAAAATAACTAGTCTTTGTGCTATATAGTTAGGGGTTATTTAGGGTTTGGAAAAAAGGAATATATGAGCATCTGTGCATGCATTGAGCGGTGAGTTATACAATTTTTAGCAAATACAATCAAATCTGTAAATCAGTAAAGCTGGTTAGCAAACAAGCAAGCCAATTTGAGTAGTAGCCTACTTTGCCTACTGCATCACACAATACACATCAAAATACGACTATGACACATCCACGGGATCCGTTACTAAGGCAATTACAGAACCATGTTTTCATGCAAACCATGGTTGAGATGCTTTAAAGGGAGGGGAGCAGGGGTGAAGGAGAGGGTTATGCAACCAGAAGTTTGTTGATCTTCCAGTGTGACAGTGCCAAAGCCAAACTGTGGTAATAGCAGATATAGGGGAGGCAAGGAAGCCGAGCTCTGATATTAAAGCGGTCTATCAGGATTATATTCTGCACAAAAACAACCACAAGCAGATCCAACCTGTCATACATGGATACATGGCAGTCTAGTCAAGTAGACCCTATTCTGGCTGTATGAATGCATTAGGTACTGCTAAGAAACACACCTGTATTGGTGGCATTGCTGAAGTTGATTCATTTCTATCAACATCGCTATCAACCTAATAGAACATCTACATGCTCTCTCAGGTAATACTAAACATGCAAGAGCTAACCAATGGGACAAATAAGTATTAGCCTTTTTTAGCTAATATATGACAAGATCCTGGATAGCCTTTTAACTTGCTAATACACATGTATGTTTGTTAGCAAATAAATCTTGTGAAACACATCCCGAGGGTATAATATGCGAACTGTATACGGCATTCCAAAGGTTCCCTGTGAACTAAAGAATTTAGCTAAATTCCCCTGCAAGTATTTCCAATGTCTGCGTTCTGTCAGCCTATAGCATGGGGGCAGTGACGGCATCGTAATGGCATGCAGGAGAACCAGCTGCCTGGTGTCTTACTAAGTCTTACCCTCATCCCTTCAAAACGGGAAAGGGCCCTGAGGGGTCTCAAGGCCCTCAGTGTCCTGAGAGATTTAATAGGGCCTAGATCGGAGTAGCCCAAAGCGTTAGCTATAAGGCTGACTATAGACACCTACACAGAGAAGGACAGGACATAGGGGAGAGAGGGAAGCAAAGAAAGACAGAATCCACACAATTAGAGCGGTTCAGAGTAAGGACTACTTTGGGATGTCTTCATAGTTCATTAATGGATACAGATCAGTAGGAACGCACGTGGGCGCCTAGTTTGTACAGGGTACGTATGTGTGTCCATAAAAGAAAACTGAGAGACCACAGTGTTAAACAGGGGTTAATACAGAATACAAAGATATAGTACACTCCCCAAGTTTTTTTCTGGATATGTTTTTTGTTTGTTTTTGTCATACTGTATATATATATATATATATCTTTATATATCTATATATCTATAGATATAGATAGATATCTTTTTATATAAGTTTAGTTTGGCAAGCTGGTCAAGCTTAATAACCAGCCTACAGCGCAGTATGCACACCTGGAAAGAAACTTGCGGTTGGCACAGTGAGAGTGAGAGAAGAGAAAATTGGAAGAAAGGGGGGGGGAGAAATCAGAGGAGAAATGCTTTTCACAAAACACTAACTCAGCATGACACGAGAGAGTACACACACGGTACACTGTACGAAACAATACGGTGTTCACAGCAGATGGCAGCGCGGTTCAGAGAGGGGGGGGGGGAGAGAGAGGGGCGCAGGAGGTTGAGGGCTTTCGGGGGTTGGAAGGAGAGAGGAGAACCTGTGGAAATAAAGATTCCCGACAGATCACATAAACCTTACCCTGGCCCCCTTACACAGCCCCTCAATCCCTGTTGACAGCAGAACTGTGTCCCTCTCAATTTAGAGAGACACAAGCTTTGAGGGACCTGCTGTGAGAGAGAGGACAGGTCAATGTTAGAGTTAGAAAACTGCTTTAAATGTGATCAATTAAAGGGACACCCCTCGATTTGTGTATGGAATCACCCTAGTGGTCGAAGCCAGTAGTACAAAACAGTGGTGTTTTGGTTTGAAACGATAGCATATGCCGTACCCCGGCCCGTGTTGAGTGGCTGGCACACTGGTTTGTGTTTCAAAACCAAAACCAGTCAAACCAAACCAGTTCTGGGGGCACTATAACACAACCGAGGAGTGCACCTTTAAGTGGTCAACAAAGCACAGCAGATTACCCCTGGAGAGAGACGGTAGGTTAACCGCCGACATGTTGACCACCTTTCCCTCGACACAGCAACGCTCGGATCTCACAGAACAGGCGAGACACAATCTGGATCACAGAGGATGTTTGGAATGAGATGTGACCGTTGCTCACCTACCACATTACCCAGCGCAACACAGAGTGGTACCACGTCAGATCAAATACACAGCGAGAAGACATTACTGCACACATTCAGACATGGGTGGCAATGATGACTAATGCTGTACAGTACAGTAAGGAGGAATTCAGTGAATGCACAATAAGATAAAACCATGACCTGCAAAGGGCTGGGAGGCCATGGCACAGCTTTGGATACTGTCTGGGGAACGTACAGTAGTCACAGAGCCTTCTTATTGAATTTAAAAAATAAAGCCCTACTCACTTGAGGAACATTTCAAAATACAAAGTAACGGTTGAACTTTTGAGGAGCTTATAAGACTTATAAGCTTATAATTAAAGCTGTGGGTAGACTGTGGCTGGCTGTCTGATGCCAGACCAAGAAAGTTTAGCAGTTAATCTGTAAACATATAAATATCCAATATATTTAGAATCAGTCCTATCATATGACTATTTTTCAGATTTAGCAAGTAAACACCTAGAACAAATTGTGATCATTGTGTTTGTGCATTATTGGTAACGCAACCATATCGGGCTGAAGAGTTACTTACATCCACAATGAAGAAGTCCAGCCAGCACCAGGCATTAGTGAAGTACTTGACAAAGCCATAAGCCACCCATTTCAGCAACATCTCCAGGATGAAGATATAGGTGAAGACACGGTCAGCGTACTCCAGAATGATCCGGATAGTCTTCCTCTGCTCAATGTAGACATCCTCAAAGGCCTAGAAAAACATTCCAGTCCTTTGTCAAATGTTATTGACCAAGTCTGTTTTAATGTTCAACGAGATTCACTTCACACATCGCCAAGATAACACAAAGACAAATATTTAGCTGGTACTTGGTGTTGTACCGGCTTTAATTTTACAAGGTGTGCGGGTGTTTGTACAGTACCAGTCAAAAGTTTAGACACTGGGGGATTTTGCTGTAGGTAGCTTTTGGACTATAATATGTGGTGGTATGTTCAATGACATGAACCACTTTGGCAGGCTTGAGGATTGATTTAATATACCAATCTCTTCTTCAATCTCTTCTCTGTTTCTACACCTTATATGCTTTGGCCATCATTTCAGAAAGAGTTGTTTACACAGGGGAGGCCAGCTTGTCTGTTCAGTCCCATTGATCCTTTCCTCAACCCCCTCTGTCTTCTTTTGCCTGTGTTCATTCCTCAACACATAGGTGTTCTGAATCACTGTTTGGCTACAGTCCCCCAGAAAACTGCAAACCTAAGCTGCATCCCTTTGGTTGACCGGTTGGTGCATTACAGCACTTTGCTGTCCATTAGCAATGATCACATTGGGAACAGTTCAGATGAGAAGCAAAAGGAGATGATCTCGCTTGTCCCAATACTCAGCAAGAAATCGGACATCACTTTTTCTAATTATTTTGTCAATAAAAGTGTCTATATACAATAAGTGATAAAAAAAAAAACTAGAAAAAAATCCCCTAAAGGGTTCCTTGAAAAACTTTTGTATGTGAGGTTTGTGAATATACCATCAGGTTTCAGTATACTTATATGCCTTGTTGGGTTCATAAACGCACCCCAGTCACTAAATGAGTAACTCTGCTAGTTACAATAGCTCATACAGTATATACAGTGCATACTGCATGTGTATTTGTATGTATCTTACCAGCGCTCCACTGCTGAGTAAGATCATGAAGATGATAAGCGTCTCAAACCAGTTGTGTTCCACAATCAGGTAGCTGGTCTTTCGTAGAAACCACCAGTGTTTACCCCAGCCATGGGTGATGGGCACATCACAGCACTTATATTTGGCCACACATTCTGGTTTAAAAAAACAACACAAACACTGAAAGATCCACACACTATTCCGCCCGCACACAAAAACAGATCCCTGTGACCAAACAATGTACAGTAGAGGTGGTAAGGTATAATCTGATTATAAAAGATATATTCAGATTACTAGTAAATGGTAAGGGATCAATGCGAAAACAAGGCCAATATACTCAGGACTAACTAAGTGTTTAGAAACTTTAGAAACTAAGCTATTAGAAACTTTAGCTATTAGCTAGCTATTAGAAGCTACTGCATAGTAGCTTTCAAAATCACAAGAAAAAACACTGCCTACCATCGGTCCAGCAGGCGTCTGGGTCTAGGTACTCCTCCACCACCTCCACAACTGCTACCTCCTCCAAGTCGGGCTTAATGTCAATAGTGCTGCCCTCGGAGGAACTGGTATCGTCCAGCTGCAACACAGCAGGGACAAAGAGACATCACCTCTACATCAGTGCCAGGGTAGGGCAGCGGTTCTCAACAGGGGACTCACAAGATGCCTTGTCGTGAGATGATATTTGAATCAGAAAGGAGAGCTATCCTTCTCTCAGAAGCCTGGAGCGTTTCTAACAGACCAGAGCATAATTACCCTTGACTACTGACAGGTTATCTAATGTTGGACGGTCCTTAAATGTAGGTTTAAAGGTTTAAATTGATCATACTGGATATTAACAGAATCTTGTACTAGATAAACCAAAGCAAATAATTAATTAAATAGAGGAGAGTCAATAAGATAATCACAAAAATAACAGCCTTCGAGGATATTGTAAAAGTGTGATACGTATTTTAAGTGATATTATGGATTCCTCGTGTTAATGAACTTACTAGCCAGAGACTAACCACATAGAATAGTCCGACTACTGTACATCTCATTCTTGTATTGTTTATTGAAGTTGCTGCTGTTGGTAAATTCCACCCAAAGCAATAAATCTTGTCATATCTGAACAGAAAGTCAACGTGAAACAGGGTTAATTAGTGAAACCCTTATTATTACACAGACTCAGCCAATCCAACACACCCGAAAATGATGCTGCACTTTATAATCCTGAGTCGTCAGCGAAGGGCCGCATTCTCTCTCTCTCTCTCTTTCTCTCTCTATTCCCCCCCACCCCGCCTCGCCCCACCTTTCCTGCTAGTACACCAACTGTCGCCCATTGGCTGACAGTGCCTCAGTCTGTGTCCAATCCCGGCTCCCTGTCCTGTTAAACGCTGGCACTGGTACTGTGCGATTGGCTAAGAGAGCCCAGCAGATAGGAGATCTGCAGGTACAGTACTAGCACTGGCCCCATCCCGCCTTTCTTCCAACTGCAAACCAGGTCAAGGTGACCCAAACGCATCATATCCCTGCATGCTTTGTCGTGAGACTGGATCCCTGCCACAGACAGACCACTAGACAGGCTTCTTAGTCTATCATTCTATCTTTCAACTCCTTTGTGACTCTTGTCTGTTTACGGAATCAGCAGTTGTCACTGCTCTTATGACTACAGCTAAATTTCCTGATATATCAGGCCGGCTGAATGCGCTCTACTGAGGAAGGTCAGGCTAGTTATATTAAATATTAAATGCAACTAATATACACAGATACGCACAAGTAAGCTAACACACACATAATTACATAATCCAATGTTCAATCATCTCTTGGACTAAACACCAATCATCGAGGCTCTAAACGGTTCTACCAAAGCTGAATATATTCTCAACTAACCGCTATATAGATATGAGACAATATTCCTCTACCATCAATCCCACTTACGTCTTTACTGTTCTCTACATCCGACTCGCTGCTGAAGTCCTCGGTGTTGAGGTTCTCGAAGTCCGATTCCCCGACGGCGATGGGCACGCAGACGGTCAGGTTGGGGTTGTGAATGAAGGACATGTAGTCCTCGTCGATCATGTACTTGCCCACGCTGCTGCCGATGCCGCTGGTGGTGCCGTTGCCGTTCTTGGCGTAGTCCAGGTCGCGGTTGATGTCCACGCCGGTGTGGTTGGCGATGCAGTTGAGCTTCTTGTCAAACATGTCGTCCAGGGGCTTCTGCTCGTCCTCGATAGGCTGCTGGTCACAGTGAGGAGATTGCGTCAAACGTTGTGGCAATGAAAAACAAATGAATCATTTCAAAACTTTCTTCATTTAAGGTTAGAAACAGACATGCGTTTGAAAGTCAGTCTACGGTATAACAGACCAGGTCCAGAAAATAAGATTATCAAATTACGATTATAGTATTCATTGTATTTTATCCAACCTCTAACCATTGAATATTGCCCTCCTGTTGACATACTCCACTACATTACCTTCTTTACTACTGTTGCAACAAAGACAGCCATGTGGACCTTGAACCATGCAATGCCTATTTTAATGCGGGCAACTGCAAGCTGAAGGTTGTTGGGTTCGCCATCGTCATCAGTAGCGGCTAAGTTATCGGCACTGAATGAGCTCAGTAACAGGGCAAGGAACAGGTTCAGCACCTAGGAAAAACACACACACAAAACCTTGAAACCACCCACTCATATAATGTAGATGGTTTCCCTAGCATCCACACTAGTGGGGAACTTCGAAACAATAAAACTATGGAAAATAATTATGCTAGTACTGCAGCGGTTTACTAACTTTCTGAACCCCCAAAACAAAGTCCATCCCAACTTACTGATGCCTCCCATGCGTGGTTAGGGGGTCGCAAGCTATTAAAACTTGTTATTGATGCAGAACTGAAGTCTTTCCACGATAATAATAAAAGACACTTTATTAGAAGGTAATGAAAATAAAACAATTCCCCGGCCGCTGATGTACTGCATGTCTTACCACAAGGTTTCCAATGACCATGACCATCATGAAGACAGTGAGACACATGGTCTGTCCGGCCACCTCCATGCAGTCCCACATGGTCTCGATCCACTCGCCGCACAGCACCCGGAACACGATGAGGAAGGAGTGGAA
>JAODLI010000020.1:96486-110267 GCA_027575585.1 Percopsis omiscomaycus
CCCCCCCCCCCCCCCCCCCCCCCATGCCCCTCCAATACTCACTGTGGATTAAAGTCACCAGCTGCACTTCACATCAGACCGGCGGTTGTCCACCTGTTCTGAACCGTGCCTACCGTGTCTACCGTGCCCACCAGTGAGCACGCGAGTGGGGGTCCTAAGCTCTCAACCTTACTCTTATTTTCGCTGCAGAAATGTAGTCACGCTCAGGTTAACGTCATTCCAAAAGCTTGAAATCCCTTCATGACCCCTGCCAAGAAGCCTCTTGTGGCCCTCCCCCAAGGGGGCCCCAACCCGTCCTTCACCACCGCTGCATGCTAAAATGGCCATGCCCTTCACACACAGCCAAGTCAGAAAGGTCCCGAAATACTCCTCTTTAAACCTCTTTGTGCTGATTCGCGGGGTGGGTACCGGTCTGCGTGGGTGTTCACCTTTATTTATGCAGTCTATGGTGTTCACGTGTTCGCTGTCACTTTCGATATTGTTTTCGATATTATTTATTATTCGATACGTTTTTACAATTTGGTCATTTAACCCTTTATCCAAAGCGGCTTACATGTACTGGGGAACAGGTAGGTAAGTAAGAAGACGCACTTCCCTCTAGATGTCTCTGCCTCCCACCTCCCCTCCCTCCCCTCCCTCCCCTCCCCTCCCCCCGCCCCCTCTCTGGCCCAGTACCGGAGGATGCTGTGTCATCAGACACTAAGGACTCAGACGGAGCACTAAAGCCTAGCCCTCACTCTAATTTACTACACCCTGAAAAGAGAGAGAGAGCCAGACGAGGGCGGAGGGGGTTAGGAGGAAAGAGGGAGACAGGCTGATAGACAGAGACAGAGACAGAGAACTGAACAGTCGGATGGCGGTATAGAGGAGGCGTTACGCTATCGCATTGCCTCCTCCGACGGGCATCCATAAAATGGGGGCCTGCGGGAAATTTAAGTGATGTTTCCTGTAAAGAGCTCAGTGCTAACACTGAGTTGTGTCCCTGTACCGCTCCTTTGGCATAACAGGGTCAATGAAATGCTCCCACTGAAGACAGACAGGATAACACCTATTTAACAGTAATAGTGGTTAACCCAAACTGTTACACTACAACTTAAAGCCCCTACGGACAGAACTATTGCTCCAAGGTCCAATAAGCAGCTGTTCTCAGATATACTGTATACTGACACCTGCTGGCATAGATTAAGCTGTGCCAAAGATAATCCTATCCTATGGCAACCGCGACTAAATTAGCTCATTCTTCACCTTAAACAGTACAATTACAATTAGCTTTTTTTTACCCAAAACAACTACATGGTGCTATTACATGGAGCAGGTAGGGGTTAGGCATCTTGCTCAAGGATGCTTGCAGGTAGGCCAGCACAATCCACGTCCTTCCGGCTGGGAGTCTAACACCTAGACCACTAGACTACCCTGCCCCCAGGTACCTGTAAAGTGAACGTTGAACTTAGTTCACCTTTAAATTATACCTATGAGCTGAGTTTGGATTGTACGGTGTCGTACCCGGTGAAGGAGGATGCTATCGCTGTTTAGGTTGAATTACCGGGAGTCCTGCTTTGCCCAGATACATTTCTGCTTATCTGGGTCAGAGCACCCCCTAGCTTATATTTGCTTTCATCTATAAGTGTTCTTGTAACTAGATCTTTGTAACCAATTTCATTTTGTTCACAAAATGTTGTTTATAGGCGCGTTAACAGCGTTTTTTAGGTCATTAAAGGGACCATTGTCATTATGATGTTCAAATCTAAAATCACTGGTGGATGCACTTTCTAGTGTTACTGTAGTAAATACAGAAGCATAGTTATTTTTACTTTATTATGACGCAGCTCCCCAGGCTGACATCCACCCGTTTGTGTGACCCGCACAGAAGCGTTTACGATTGTCTGACCGCTCCAGACATTCAGATTGGACCACTCGTCCCGTCACAGGGGACAATAAGAATGGCAACGCTGCATTTCTCCTCCTCCCCCCCGACCCCTCACCCTTCCCTTTGATGCATGAGTGCTGCGATCGGGTTTCACACAGCTGACAGTAACACACACCCACACACACACACACACACACACACAAACGCACGCACGCTCTTTGACATGCAACGGTAACGGATCAGAGGAATGTCGCTGGGAGGAGAGGAGACAAGGGACTTGCAAAGGTGAGGACACAAAGGCAGCTAATCGTGAAAATGCGTAGCGTCGCCAAATGTCACAGAGCAGAGACATAATAAATGAATATATAGAAACAGACAGAAAGGGGGAAATGTTGTGTCGGAACCACAAATATAAAAGAATCCATAGATGTCAATGAAATGAATAACCTCAGAGCACAAATTCCACTAATAGAAGTCCTCTATAACAATCCTTGTTCTATCTTCCTGAATTTAGGCTGCTAGCAATTAATGACTGCGTGAGGAGTGAATGATAACTTTCGAGTGAATGATAACTTTAGAGTAGTGTACTAAAAATGCATAAGCTAAGTAACCATGATGACATGATGCTGTCCATATTCTAGGAGAATGTTGTTTGCTTGCAATTCACCGGTTCAACTGTTGACAAATGTACTGATTGTAAGTCGCTTTGGATAAAAGCGTCTGCTAAATACTGTAAATGTAAAATGTAAACGTAAAAATAATGAATTAAGTCCCTTTCTCATGTTCAACATTGGGACTTATTTGACATTTTAACATTAAAATACTTCAATAATGGAAGTATAGGAATTATAGTGAGACAGAAGGAGGGGTTTTTGTCCGCGGCGTCCACTGCACCTGCTGACAGTACACAAGCATGGGATAGCGATGTTAGCCAGAATTGACCAATCAGAGGCATGAGGAGGCATGATAACCTGTATTGATGCACATAGTAGCAAGCCTTTATCTTCAATAGAGAAGAAAGTAAATGAGGAGTACTGCTTTTCTTCCTGGTTGAAGAATAACTACTGCTACACTGTCCTTGAACATAACACCTAATCTCCAGCTACACCAGTGGATTTAATAAAAGCCCTTCCTGCTGTTGTTACAAACTATTGTTAGGGTCAACAGCACTGAATCTTGATCTGAACTGAATCACAACTGGAAAATATTGGCACAGTCTAAAGATGAAGACGAAATCAGGATCAAAACGCCATTTGTCCATTCCTGTGCAGCTCATGTGCATTGATCATGTGGTCACAGATGGTCAGAATTATAGAAAAACAATCACCTTCAAGTTCAAGTGTAACAATGGCAAAGGAGGCAATTAAGGAAGCAGCATTCCCCCCTAAAACCACCCTAAAATCTACCGGCGTAGACACAGCTGTGCCAATGCCAATCAGTAAACATGGAGACCAATGGCAGAGGGGCCGAGCTGTGTAGAATTAAAAAGCTCATTTTTAACCAACAAAATGTTTTAATCTCACTTGGTTTGACAAATATTTAAGATAATTTTTTTGTCTAAAATATTAATTAAGTTGACCGTTAAAGTATATAAAATGTATGAAACCCTTATATGTATGTATATACTGTATATACATATTCACACACACATGTATATACCCTGTATACACTAAATATAATAATATAAATGTAAATATCAAAAATGTAAAAAAGAATATATTAAATAATTTAAAAAAATATAAATATAAATGTATTAAATATAAATGTACATAGATATAATATTTTTTTAAATGGGCAGTGGTCTCTTACAATTTTTCCATGGCTGTATATATATATACTGTATATGGGTTTTAAAAATACAAACTAATACATCTATGTACTGTATATAGCTGCTGACTATACTGAAAAGGCCATTATTAGCTAGTTTGATGCCTTTGGCTTCACTCTTAATAGGTGGGGAGGTTGGCATAGGTCAAAGCTCTGAAGAGAAAGGAATTAGAGGAGGAGAGGATGTACACAAACTCCTTCCTGTTGTCTGGGGCTACCGATCGATAGATCACAAAAGGCCCATGCTCTGGATAGCTGCACTGCTGCTGTGTGAGGGAGGGCTGGCGGCTGGGCTGCGGGGTCCATTCTGCTGAGTGGGCCCTCCTGGCGCTCCAAAGGCCGCGGATACTCTTACATGCTAGCACTGTCTGCACGCGGGGCAAAGGAACCTCCTCACCCCTGCACAGCTGAGGGTGCGACCAGAAGCATCCTCCTCCCCTCCACCTGCCCTCCCCGCTCAGGGCACTGTTGCAGTGGTGGGACACAGAGGGTCCGTTATTAAAACAAAATAGGAATTAGCCAATCGATTCATTAGAAAGATTCAGTGATTTCAAGCACTACTGAACTTTTGTTAAACCCTCGACTTCCTGTGCGCTTTCCTTAACACGACAATAAAATCCTCCCGCAGACGTATGCCACGAATTACCCCTCATTACCTATGGTTTCTATGTGCTTGTACTGTATAGAATTTAATATTTTTAACTTGCCAGTTGCCTGGAAATGGGATTTCTTTTTTTTTTATGCGCCAATATCAGTCTTTTCATCTTTAGGTTAGTGTGCATGTTCAGTCAGTTAGTACTGGTGCCAGTACAAGTACGAGATAAGTACTGTTCTAGTTCAAAGAGACTTTAAAGAGGTATGCAGGTATACAACTAGCACTTACACCTATCTCAAATTGCGTGTCAAGTAACCTCTATAGAAAAAGAGTGTTTGGTAGGTGATCCATCTCTGTTATCTACATAACACATTACACAGAGAAATAAATAACGGCTAAGCTGTACAGAGCCAGACTCACCACGGTACGTACAGTATAGGAATTCCATCGAGTTCCATCGAAAACAGATGCTTCACTGTTTAGATGTGTATGCCCATTTCAACACTTCTCCCTTTGCTCCCCTAACCCATAAAGTAATTATAGTCAAATTAGGAAACATTATAGCATAGCATAGAGATTAGGTCACTCTAGCATGGACTTTAAAAAAAAGACAATAACCCAAACACCTCATGTTGCCGCCAATCCATGTACTGTACGTGTAGTGGACACACACAGTCCCAGACTGCATTAACTATAGCCTGCTGTGTATTCAACACAGTCTAGTGACTTTTGTCACTAATGAAACCCGTGAACAATGCAAAAACTCATGCAGGCGTTGCCCAATCCGTTCTGCAGCATCTAACAGTACCTTTACAATGGACCCACCCAGAACATTAATCACTGCAGAAGACTCCCCGAGAATCACCACTGCCCTGCAATACACAGCTCCTCCTGCAGTGGTGCCGAAGCAGAGCCATTGCACCTTTAAGCATTTAGCAACGTAGACAAGAGAGATCAGATCTCTCTCTCTCTCTCTCTCTCTCTCTATATATATATATATATATATATATATATATATATATATACGGTGTATGATCCCTATGTTAGTCCTTATAATGCATGATTGGTTGTAATCCTGTGTGCCAGTGAAGCAGTGAAGTGTTGCATCGCACTTCAAGGTCATCTTTACGAATGTGATTTCCTTATCTCAAAAGGCCGAGGTGACCAGAACAATGACATAATTACACATTATTACACATTATACATATCCAAATTATACATACAGTATAGGAAATAGTTAAGTGGTCTAGGCTGGCGGTTCTACATCTTTTTGACCAATTCCCCTGGAAAAGTGATTCACAGCTTGCGGCCTCCGCCTCGAGCACACACACACAAGCAGTTATTTTTATATTCACCTACAGAGACATACACCATACACCACTGAAGATAATTATTTTAGATTATACACCGATGAGCCAAACATTGATGTACACTCACAGATGAAGCGAATGACGAGGATTATCTCGTAACAACGGTGCATGTCAAGGTCTGGGATATATTGGACGGTAAGGGAACAGTCGGTTCTCGTAGCCAACGAGGAAATGGGCCGGCATGAAGACCTGAGCCACTTTGACAAGGGCCAAATTGTTAGGGCAAGACGACTGGGTTGGAGCACCTCCCAAACGGCTTGTGGGGTGCTCCCAGTCAGCGGGGGGTGAGGGACCATGGGGGGGACAAACCACCAAGCGCGCGACAGGTTGCCGGGCGCCTAAGGCTCAACGGTGTGCGAGGGCAACGGACCGACAGAAGGGCTACTGTGGCAGAAAACTTTAACGATGGTTACAAGAGGAATGTGTCACAACACAGAGCGCCCATGCTAACCCATCGTGACCACCCAGGTGTACATCGTTTATACATTGTGTTTTGGCTCATCTGTGTGTCTACTTTCCTTTACTTTAAAACCGACTCTGAGAAACACTGGTCTAGTCAGCCTGTGTGACCACTCACTTTCTGGTTCTGATAGTACGGATCTAGGTCCTCCAGTGGAGTTGCCACCAGTCCTTTAGGAATATCCCCGTAGATGAAGGGCAGGCTCTTCCCAGCCTCCAGGTCGCCGTTGGGCTTGGGCTCGTTCTCGTCATCGTAATCCCGGTGACTACTGTCCGATCTGGGCTTAGGAGGCTTCTTGTTCTTCTCCTCTTGGATGCGCTTCTCGATGTTAATGAGCGACTCTGGGCAGAACTTCTTGAAGCTGTCAGGTCCTGGGGGTGCGATAAGGGGTGCGGCCATGTTTTCATCCTGCAGCTATTTCCTCTTTATTTGTTTTCCATTCCGGACATCCAGTTCTAAAAAATAATAATAAATACTGCGAGTGAGAAAATAATAAGGAAATGCAGAAGAAAAGGCAGAAAAGGAGAGACAAAGGGATATGAGAAACAATGTTCAACATTGCATTGAATTTCAGTTTAATAATACTGCTATAAAAACAGATTCAGAGTATTATTTTATTTGTCTTGATGAGCCTAGGAGACAGAGAAGGTTGATGGCACAAAAGTGATAGATAACTCTTCCTTGCACTTCCCCTCAACCTCTTTAATCACAATGCCTATGTACTGACAAACAGCAGCCAGTCGCCCCAAAGGTTCGCATTTGCATTGAGTGGAAGCCTTCTGTTCTGACCCTGGTGACGCTGGGGCCAAGAGCGTGGAAACATGAAGCTTTCTCTCCTCGCGTATGAGCTCATCCGTAATGGCCCCCTGCTATTCTGCCGTCAAAAAGTTACAAATATAGACATTATAGGATTTGTCATCACTGTCGAATGATGTAAATTAGCGTTGATGCAGGATTTGTTTTTATTTGTGTCTATACTAATAATGGTAGCATATCCTAATAGACCTGCAGCCAAAAGGTGAAGGCACACTGCATTTGTTTTCGCATTAAGCTAATCAAACTTTTAGTAACTGTTAACTGCACATGGAGACATTTTACATTTTGTGAGGTACAAGGTCTTTCCCGAAGATCTAAGATGAAATTTGAAAACATTTTTTTAAATGCCGTTATTCCAGTTGGAGTTGTTGGACTACACCTTGCAGTCGAGCAGTCTAGAACAAATAAAGCAAGAATCTATAAATATGCCTACTGTTTAGCATATATATGCGGTCACTGACAGGTTCTGTTGCTCTCTGTAGAGGTTTTTATAGAATGTTATAGAATGCTGTGTGTCAAAGAAACGATTGGTTACAGAATAAGTAATTAATAGGCTAGTTATTATATAACATTTTAAATGTGCACAGGATTTTCCATTTATTTCAGGCATTGGGTTTCGATTAATTGAAAACAGGATGTAGGACACTTTCCTCACCTCTCATGGCAATACGATGTGATGTGGCTAACGCTGTTGATAGCATAGGTCAAGTCCAAACATTTTTTGGGGCATAGCTTAGTCAAATTTGAGGCCTGGGTATTACAGAATTTGGAATTAACAATAGGCCTATAATGTAACCTACAAATAGGCCTATATGAAATAGAAAAAGGCATGTCTAAATATGCAACATATAATATGAAAACGCAGACAATAATGTAAAGTTAGTCCAGGTAACCCAACCTGAGAGTAACCTCTAATTCTCCTTCTGCAAATGCTACACCCATTGATCTATTGTAGGTCTACGTTCAAGGTGATTCAACATCGCATGCAGACATAATTTGGGTAGGCCTACAGTAGTAGATTACATGCATTTAACTAATCTCATAAAGTCAATCGCTAAAACCAAAAGCTAAATAAATATATCAATAACAAATAGATTAGATAGCGTCTCTACTAAACACCGGCAGTTAAGAAGCCTACTTTCACGCTTGTCCAGTAGGCTAGTGCTCCGGGTTTAACGGTAGGCTCTAGGCTACAGCCTAGGTCTACTAGACAGCTGGACAAGTCTATAGCCTACAGGAACGTAATCATTAAATTCAAGAGCCTACTCCCGTGCCCATTAAAGCTGTAAAAGTGAGCTGTGCTGTAGCAGACAACAGGAAACATAAGACCTTAATATCAGCCTATAAACCGCTCGTCGTCCCTGTAAGATCCATTTGATCTATTAGTGTCCAGTTACTACTGAGGAATGTAGCAGATCGCTTTTAACAAGATAAGCGTTTTCAGAAAGCTCCAGCGGGTTCTCGAATCAGCAGCGTTGACTCCCGTTTAATAAGCCTACCGAGCTTGTCTCTATCCGTTTCAGCACCACTCAGACAGCACACTGTCCAATAAGGAGACCCGCGAAAGACACGTTTTTTCCCTGATTTGAGAACACACTGTGGTTTAAAACGTGAAACAGCAGCACGATTGTTTCAAAGTCGAGGGGAGGCGTTGCACAATAGAGCAGAACAGTAAACCGAGTACAGTAGCCTACCAATGACACAGACTGCCCCCCGCCCCACCCCCACATCCTGCAATAACTTGAGTTGAGTTTCAATGAAGTCCTCGGTGCTGCCTGTCATTATCGTTCATAGGCCCACCTGCATTTAGGCCTGTGCATGTATTTAATGCCATTGGATTTCGTTATTTCAGATTTGGAAGACTAAAAGCCGTGTCAACAATAGCCTGGCCAGTTCAGTTAAAGTTCGGATGAAGTCGAAAGCTCGTCTGTTTCGACTATCGTCAGAGCGCTTTCTCTCCATCATGAATGATATAAGACCCCCGTGTAGGCCTAGTAGGATTTTTCTGATCCTGATGATTGACAAATAACTTTTAATTTGCAATGTCATTCGTCTATCAACCTAATTAGTCGTTATTTGCAGCTCTTGGTGTTTCTGTTTACGCCTGGTGCGGGCCGGTGTCATACAGTATAGGCCTACGGCTAAAGCTTAAAATACTGCAGTGTAGCTTATTGCTGCCATGGGCTCTAACTAACGCAAGTCAGTTGGAAGCCATATTCCACTCTTTGAGAACTGTCATTAAATGAGACCCGACTATTCTGCTATAGGCTACAAAAGACAAAATGCCACTGCGATATAAGAATCTGAATTAATTCAAAGGAAAATGACAAAGGGGAGACTAAATGATAGGCTACCACACCCGTGGACATTTTCCAAGCGTCGGCGCTCCACCAGACTCCAAACAAGCAGGGCTGTTTCTGTTAGGAGGCGAGTGCGCAAAAACCTTGAACAAAAGGTGCCGCGGCCCCTAACAGAACTGCCAAAAACTGAGACGCACCGCCTCGCGCAATACAGTCTCCCAAAAGATTGTGAGGAGGTGGGGTTTGAGCACCGAGGCGGTTGGGGGGCAGATAAACTCTTATAATAACGTCTAAAGTGATGTTGGAGGAGACCTGGCGAAAATTATTTTCATGATAAGCTCAAATAGAGCGTGCTAAAAGTCGAACTGTGCTAGGCATCACACGCACAGAAGTTTCACGTTTCACGTACCCATCCCATATGCGTATGTTTGGGTTCACATTTTGACACATTGAAATGTCATTCCTTCCAGCGGCAGGCCAACACCCTGATTTACCAGCTGTCAATCCCTTTTGTATTGCTACGCAAAATAAAGCCATGTTTTCCTAACCCAGACACGCATGATCCTAATTGATGTTTCGCATGCATATTTGCCCAAGTAGCCTATTGGCAAGGAGCCCTGCACAGAAGCGAGGGAAAGATGCTGAGAGGGACACCGCTCTGCGGCAGTGGGATGCGGTCCGTAGACACAGTATGAATGGAATAAATCCAGCCACAAAAATCTGACAGAAAATAGAAAAGATTATCCACTTACTTTTTCTCGCATTAACAGAAATCCAGAACGATGTCACTGAACTGCAGGTGCAGGAAAGACTCGGGAGTAACTGCGGCTGTCGCCATATTGTTGCTGCTATCTTCCTTCCCAGTGCGTGCGGCTACCCTGCATAATTGATGACTCTCAGCAAATTGTTAGGGAGTGTCGGTAAATGCCTTTGGTTTCAATAACGGCCAAGAGACCGCAGCATCGTAAGCAAAAAAAAAAAACAGTACTTAAGTAACAAACATTGATAACGATATAGTGAACAAGGAAATCGTATTTTATAATCTTGATTTAAAAAAAACAACAAATTACATAATATATCCCAAATTTAATCTAGATTCGATTTATATTCGAGATTAGACGAGATTAGATATGGATTAGAGTTAATCCAATTTTAAAATAGCCTGTGGATAAAGTGTTGAAACATGACACCTGGCAGAAGAACCCTTAGTGGATGCTTGGTTGATGTGTTACAACTACGGGAAAACATTTTATTTTTGTGAAACTACTATAGGCAACTATTTCATAATTGTGATTATTAATTCTTTATTCTCTTATTTATTGTAGGCTATGTTATATTTCTCTTGCAATAAAAAAAATACTGATGGTAGGCCTACATAAAAGTTCTGCTTTGGAAAATATTTGTGAAAACAAATGTGATTACAATTAACATAAACGGTTAAATATATTATTCTGCATAACCATAACATCAGAACCTATATATTTCTTTAATTTAGCTGAAACACGCATACATGCCTATTTGTGGTGAAAAACAATGCTGACACAACTGTTTAAATAACACAAAACAAAGTTAGAAAGCTGCAAATGCATTTTCATGACATTTAGTGAAGCACCAGATGTGTGTTTATAAATCCAACCGATTTGCATACAATAGCATATCATGCTGCCATATTACTAGTTTTTCAGTTGTTATTGGTGAGCAGAATGGTTAATTGCCCTTCTTCTTTCATTGGCGATGAAATGTACACATTAGCTGTCTCTAGTTTGAACCCCAGCCTCCAGCCTATACTCAAAAGGGTTTCATAAGGAAATAAATCACTGTATAACCCTTTAATGTAAAGGATTCGTTATAGCATGAGGAAAGGGCTCTACTATTGTACCAATACCATTCAAAATAACCCTTCTCTAGGCTATGCAGGAACCCTGTTATTGATTGGAAAGTAAAGAAGCGCATGTTGTTCATTAAATTATAGCCACTTAACAACTGTCACCATACGTGAATGTATAGGCTGATATCTTAGTGCGGATGAATAAAGAATATGCTACATTCATTAGCTTTTTAACAGTATAGACATTTTATATAGTGTATTTTTTTGCTGAGACTTTGACCCAGAAATGTCTCTCTCTAGTGGGATTTCTGTGAACTGCAAGCAAACGTTGTTCAGACAAACATATCTGTACAGTATAAAAGGTTCTATTGACAAATGCTATTCTAAATATTTCCATATTTAGTAGGCTATAAAGCTTTACACAGAATTCCATATACATATTCAAAAAACTGCACCGAAAACGTTCTGATTTAAATAAATTGAATTTATAAAGATTTAAAGTTGTATAATTACATAAATTTTCATATTAATTTGTATAAATTGGAATCCTTATCTGTGATTCTGGTACCATATGAATCTTTGATATTCTTAAATGAAATTTGACCAAGTACAACATTATGGCCTAAAACATTACGGTCAAAGCTCAGTGACTGAGTTTTAATCAGGTTTTAATAGGTGTTAAGCAGCTATGCTTGCACATGAACATATCAGAATTTGTTGTTTTTATCTTGGCAAGACGTAGTAACCTATATTCATGTTATATTTTGTTTGTGTCAATAAATTATGTCGTCATTTTGTATGCTTTCCTAGAATTTTCGTCATACCCGGACAAAAAGAGAGTTGCCAAGTCCGCTTATTGTGACGTGGCTGTTGATTTTCAAGAATCGCTTATAAATCTGTAAAATCGCGGGTTGCGTGTTTTGGTCCTATTCTAGTTTGGTTTACATGTTTTGGGGCTTTGCGTGTTTTGAGATTGAGATTCTCTGCTTGTGTAGCCTAGATGTGTGCGTGTGTCGTCGTTTGTGTAGGCTGTGTAGGTGTAGGTGTTCTATGATGCATGTGGGCATTCGTATACCTCCTCGCTTTAACTGCCCCTCCCACTAGTCAGAGAGACTTTTGCACACGTTTCCCCAACATCACTACTTCCCTTGCTCGCTTTAGTGAGGGCACTATCAAAGATTTATGACGGCACTTTCTGGGGGGGGGAAGTTGATTGATACTGAGTTGATGTATGACAGGCTAGTCTGGTTACTGCTACAATATCAATACGATAATATAATGCCAATACTAACAATAGCCCACTCTACGATTGTCTACAACCAGGGTGTTTTGGGCTTGTTTTAGGGATGCGGTAGTTTGTGTTTCCCGCAAGGTCTGGCAACACTGAAGACGGTCTATACCTTTTATGGAAACAACACATGAAACTTACATGCGCAATTTCTTTGTATGTTTTGGTGTACTTTCAATACGCACTTGTTTTGCTCATGTCTATCTCCATCTCAGTGGGTCTCTCGCATGACAACAGGTGTCATGCCGAAATAACCCCCCACCGCAAGCATTCAGCACAGGACCGGTGTTTTGCCGTAAAATGCACCCCCTCGCGCATATGTCACTCGGTTCGAATATTGAAGCAATGTCGTAACCAAACGAAGGGTGGAGGGGGACTATTTGACATTTCAATTCCCTGTGAATGGAAAAGAAGAGAAGAACATCGGTTATCTACATTATTTAGAGAAGTACTCATAACTTTTCACGGAAAGGCTGGTTGTTGTGTTCCACTTGCCGTGAAATGCAGGGGTGCATATTACGGCACAACACCGGAACCAGCTGGAAGAGGTTCTACTTTAGTGCGCTGAAAGATAGGGCGCTTGCATGGTGTATGGAATTCGGACGCAGGCTAACTCATAAACATCAAAGCTGATTTACTGCAGCATGCCTTAATTTAAGCCTTTGGTGTCGTAATTATTTTTTCTTCCATTGATGCGTAACAACCGTTAAGTTTGTTTAGGCAAATCGTTGGCAGCTAATCCCTATAGTGGTAGGGTTATCTTGCATGTAGGCTTAGCATTAGACGGCAAAAATGACATTTCTCATGAACGTTTTGACATTTTTATTCACGGTGGTAACCCTGCCTCTTCAACTGATTGAAGTAGTAGGGCTGTACAAATTATACAAGCGTGTCGTCCCCTGTCTGCTATGGAATATGTCTGCGTCATACAATAGGAAAATGAACGACAAAAAGAGGGACCTGTTTCGAAATCTCGCACAGTTCAATAAACCCAATGAGCCGCTCAGGATTTTGGAGATTGGCTGTGGAACGGGAGCGAATTTTAAGTTCTACCCGACTGGCTCCAAGGTTGTTTGCACGGACCCAAACCCTTATTTACACAAATATCTGGAGAAGAGCATGGCTCAAAATGATCACCTAATTTACGAGACTTTTGTAGTCGCATCGGGAGACGATGTGGGATCAATTGAAGACGGGTCAGTGGACGTTGTCGTCACCACACTTGTACTTTGTTCTGTTACGAACATACCAAGAATTCTGCAAGAAGCTCATCGTATCCTGCGACCTGTAAGTAACCTGCAGACTTCTCACCTGAGAGTTGATCCTGGACAAACCATTTTGTTTCAGATAATAACATTTTCTGGAATTGAGATAGATTATTTGTTCCTAATGTCTTTCATTACAGGGTGGAGCCTTCTTCTTCATGGAGC